>JASDQU010589741.1:13549-45179 GCA_032191745.1 Picea mariana
TTAGTGTATAGATAATTCAATTAAATTAATCAGATTAGTGTATAGATATATTGAAATAAAATGAACACATTTTGTTCTTCTTAATTTCGTATGAATAATTGATTATCAATTCCTTTTATGGATTGGTTGAAATGAAGGAAATAAGACCCCTTTCTACTTTCATTATAAATGAAGTAAATGAAGGAAAGCATGAATGAACATGTGCATGGGTTATTAACTTGTGCACATTACCAAAATGGACACATTATTAATGTGTACACATTGTTATAAGGTGCATGCATTATTTGTTGAAATATTGAAACTTATGAAAAAACTTGCAACAATATTAAAAAAAAAAGAAGAACTTTACTAATCTAGCCTCCTAGCCATGTAACAACAAAAAATAATCATAATAAGAAAGATACAAGCGAAAAAAGGAAGGTATTGTCTGCTTTATTCTTTATAAATCTCCAATATTACACTTGAGATCACCTCTGCAAATGCTTTACCCTTTACAAAGAAAACACTTTTCATTATGTCTCATGGGTTTATGTTACCTCTATTACATACAAAGAGATATGGATGAATTACATCCCAATAATACATTTGGGATAAATTTAATTATGAATGATAACAAGAGTGTTTTACTCCATGATGAATGTGGGATAACTCTCTTTTACATAAGTTTACAACTTACTAGACATTATTACATTCCAATGTAACACATTCCATCCTTATTAACATGTATGTATTCCTAGAACATCCATGTGTAATTTGTGAAGTAAATCAATGTTTCTCTTCACAATCTCTGAGACCATGTGAAGTTTGGGTGAGACCCTAAAACTTGCTCAGAGAACCTAGCTAGAGAAAATTCATGCAAAGATTGCAAAAGATATAGAGAGAGAATCAAGAATGAGAGAAACAAATGAATGAATTTCATTACTTAAATGGTAGAATGAATAATACATATAATATATAGCTCAATGGCTATGCGAATGTGCCATAGTTGGCTACATGGCTAAGTGAATGAGCCATAGTAGTGATCTAGAGAGATATGTAAACTCACCAATAAAAATTAGAGTTATCTACCACCTTATCTGTTGCCTTGTCCTAGTTAATTGTCCGTGCAAGCATCAATTAATTGAGTCACACGTGTGGAGGTGAGAGAAACAAATGCCTGCTCAAGATATGTGAACTCATGGACACATGCATATGATATACGCTCTCCTGGTGATAAAACCGAAGTGAACTTGCAACTGCTGGTGTTAAAACCAAGGTTTCCATGCATGATTTGCCTCCACTAATCTAATTGAAGCCTAACTAAGTCAAAACTGAATAGGAGAGGTGCAATTATTTTTTTTATAATACTCCCTATTTTTTAGGAAAATTCCCTATTTTGTAGGGAATATTCTCATCTACCTCAACATTAGACTATCAAACTTAGGAAAAATAATTACTAGGTGAATGTGTAATATCTCCAACACCCCCCCGATCACTACTAGGGTGTAAATGAAGAATGGGTTCCAGAAAAAAGGCCATGTTAGGTACCCATTTTTCATTGAATCTAATGAATAAACATTGAAAAAAGATGAAAGAGGGAAAACCTCATGGGACCCCCCCCCCGCCCCCCACCCACCCTCAAAGTACAATGNAAGAAAGAAATTTGCTAAGCAATTGTGTCCTTCACTCCAAGGATACCTCACAAATGTGCAAGTGTATGCTTATTAAATATTTTGTTGAATATGTAGATCTTTATACATATCAAATGAAGTATATGCACCAGTGAGATGTCAATGACATGAACCTGAATTAGCTTCTTTACCTTTTAACATGATTTTTCATCAATTAATGGTGATTTTAATAGTCTTGATATCCATCATTTGACACTTTTCTCAACCCGATTCTCGTCACATACAATTTATGTCAACTGGCCACTGGAACCACTAGGTCACAGGGCCACTAAGGAATAATTCTCCAAATACACTATTTTGATAACTAACCATTGGTCCCATGGAACTACTATCTTATCTCTACTCACCAAACCACTGGATCCCAGAATACACACAATCACTGGCCCATTGGGCCCCAAAATATATAATGCACCTTTCATGTTTAACTTTAGGTTGGTTGAAAAAAATTGCAATTCTATTAGTCGACGATCTGTTAAATATCCCACCAACCACCAGTGGAGATAAAACACTTAGTTCATTTAAAGGTCAAGACCTAGTTCGGTTAACTGGAAACCACCAAAGATAGAAATTCTTCTAGATTTACAGTCCACTAAAGATAGTGATTCCATTAAATATACTTTGCAAATTAGTTAGAGCATCAACCTTTACCCTCTGTGATTTCATTGTTGCATACAATTTATCAATCTTGATAAAACCAGAATGAGTAAAACCATTAACAACGTGTAGCAAGTTGAGCTGGGATATCAAATCAATCAATAGACAAGTGAATTTGAAAAGTACAACAAGTTTTCATAAAAAATTGTATGTGTCCATTACACCCACTCTATTGTTACTTCATGCCTAGGGATTTATTTATACAAAGAAGAGGAAAATGAATTCCAATCATAGAGATCGAATCGTATCCTCAAAACTAAAAAGATTCCTCTAATTCTCTCAATAACAACTGAACTTTTTCCTTGAATAGGATTGAATCCAAATAACTCACCCTATATTTTCTAACTTCTTCAACTTCCTATCTAAAATAAACCATTTTGTTACATTACATGGAAAAATACTCTCTTCTCATAAAGACACTTGGAACTATTCTATAACTATTACAACTTAGGAAAATAAACACATTACAAGCTTCCATAACAATGAGGAAACCAAATTCCTCTCATAAATTCCTAAGACCTTCTAGAATTCAATTATTGAGTTGAATTTGAAAGATTCTACTATATTAGACTCTTGAGGAAGAAAAAGACATGTTCATGGGCTTTGTCCCATCAGTTCTTCAATTCTTATACCATATTTCAAAATCTGTGTTGCTATTATCCACATGGAATCCTCAAGTGGTTGTCCTTTCCACTTGACCAATTACTAAAAGTACTATTTATCCCTCGTCTTCTTTACTACCTTCTTGTCCCAAATTGATTCAATATGTTTTTGATTTGTTGTAGGTAGTTTTTTCTCCCATTCAGTGGTATGAATTTTGTCATTAACAAGAACATCTGTTGAACTATCTGCTGCTTCTTTGAAGTGGTACAAATCTGAGACATTAAAAATGAGAGAAATTCCAATGTTACTTGGAAGTTATTTTTCATAAGAATTTGAGGAAAATTTCCTCAACACTTTATAGGGTCCAATATTTTTAAGTTTTAATTTGTTGTATTCCCCTATAAGAAATATTTCCTTTATGAGATGTGCCATATCCAAGTCCACAAATTTAAAATTCAATTGTCTTTTCTTCATGTTTTCTCTTTGTTTGTACTTATTGTTGCTTTCCTGAAGCTACTTCTTGACTTTCTCTTAAAGTTCCTACATACATATTGCAAAATATTCACCGTCAACACTTCTGATTTCTTGTTTTCCGAAATTTTTTAATTCATAAATTCCTCTTAGGTGCATTTCATACACAATTTGAAATGGACTTAAACTTGTCTTCTATTAGGTGAATCATTATATGAAAACTCTTCCTGTGAAAGTACCTGATCCTACTGCTTGGGATGTTCACTTACTATATACCTTTAAATATCTACCGAACTCCTATTTACCACCTTTTCTTTCCCATTAGTCCATGGGTGGTATGTTGAATTGAAATTAAGGTTGGTTCCTAGATTTTTCCATAAAGTTATCCAAAAATGACCCACAAATTTTGTGTCTCTGTCAGAAATAATACTTTTTGGAAATCCACGCAACCTGACTAGTTATTTAAAGAATAAATTTTCAATATTAGTTGCATCACTCGTCTTTGTGCAAGCTATAAAATGTGCCATTTTTAGAATCTATAAAAAACCACATAAATTGAATCATCACCTTTATTTGTTCTTGCAAATCTTAACACAAAGTCCATACTTATATAGTCCCATGGTCTGCTTGGAATTGGTAATGGCTGATACAATCCAACATTCTAATTCATTCCCTTTTCATGCTGACATACCCTACATCTTTCAAGAAATATTTTAACATCATATTGCATACCAGAAAAGAAATAAAATGCACTTAACTGAGCAAAGGTTTTGTCTTGTCCAAAATGTCTCGATAATCCTCCACTATGCTTTTACTTCAACATATTTTACCTCATGGAACATCTTGGAATACATAATTTTCTTCCTTTGAACAAATATCCTTCTTGTGTCATATAATCTAACCATGGACTTTCATCTATGCTTACTAAATTCTCTCAGTATGCATGAGCATATTTAAAATATGCATCATCCTTATACATCTCTTTCAAATCATCAAATTATAATACATTCACTTGAAACTCATGCAAAATTAAATTGACTCTGCTTAATTCATCTATTCTCGTATTTGGCTTCCCACTTATATGTCCGATAACAAAGGTAAAAATTTGCAAAAATTCAACCCACTTAACATGCCTTTGACTTAATTTTGTTTGATTGTTGATAAATTGCAAGGTATGGTTATTGATTTTAAGAACAAATTCCCTAGGCATGAGGTAATGTGTCCATTTATTAAATGCTTGAATAATGGTATAAAGTTTTTTATCATATGAAGAATATTTCTGTTTGGCCTCATTTAATTTTTCACTAAAGTAAGAAATAAGTTTTCTTTCTTGACTTAGAACAACACCTATAGGTGTCACACTTGCATCACATTCAACCTGAAAGAGTTTATTAAAATATGGTAATGCTAGAATTGGATGCTCTATAATTTTCTTCTTCAATAATTTAAAACTCTTATCAACTACTTTTGTCTTCTTAAATGGTTGTTTGCTTCCTTCAATTGTATCCACAATTGGAGCACATATTCCACTAAAATTTCTGATAAATTTTCTATAAAAACTTTCCAAACCATGAAAGATTCTTACCTAAAAAATACTCCGTTGGGTTAGCCAATTTATTATAGCCTTGACCTTTTCTTTATCCATCTTCAAGCCATCTATTGATATCACAAAACCCAAATACACTAACTATGTCTTCACAAAATTGTACCTTTTCATATTGATTAATATCTTTTATTTTTGTAATTTATTCAAAACCAATATGAGGCATCTTAAATGTTCTTCTCTAGACTAACTATAGACCAAGATATCATATAGGTAAACTATAGAAAAAATTACCAACAAAATCCTTAAGCACTTCATCCATCAACCTCATAAAAGTGCTAGGAGAATTTGTGAGTCCAAAAGGCATTGCCAACCATTCATATAACCCATCATTTGTTTTTAAAGTTGTTTTCCATTCATCTCCTTCTCTAATTATTATCTGATGATACCCACTCTCCAAATATAATTTTGAAAAATATTTAGCACCACTCAAGCAATCCATCAAATGATAAATACAGGGTAATGGAAATTTATACCTGATTGTGATTTTGTTTATGGATCTGGAATCCTTGCACATTATCCATCCTCCATTTTTTCTGGACTTAACACTGTAGGAGCATCATATGGATTCAAAATTTTCCTGATCAAGCCCTTATCCAACAACGCTTGTACTTGATTTTTAATATCCTCATTCTCCTTTGGAGTCATTCGATATGCTACCTTATTAGGAAGATTAGTCCCCAAAATCAAATCTATGTGATGAATGATGATTCTTATGGTAGGTAACTCACTTTGAAATTCATCAACCACAATATGAACAAACTCATGCAACAAAAGTTTAACTTCTTCAGGAAAATCATCTAAATTTGTGCAACATAAATTCCTTTCCATTGATTATAAGTACCTTAGGGATGACTTCTTTCGCTGCACCTTCATCTTTTAATGGTAAGAGTGTGTTTTTCTCTCCATCCTTCTCAAAAGTGTATGTGTTTCTCTTTCCATCATGTATTTCCTTCCTGTCATATTGCCAAGGTCTACCCAACAAAATATGAAACACATCCATAGGCATAATGTCACAAAGTACCTTGTCCTTGTAGCTTGCAATTTGAAATTCCACTTCACACTGCTCATTGACCAATAACTGATGTCCCTTATGTAACCATGACACTTTGTATGGAATTGGGTGTACACAGTCACTGGTCCACCAAGCCCTGGGATATATACTGCACCTTTCATGTTTGACTTTAGTTCAATTGACAAAATTTGAAAAACTGTTAATCGATGATCTGTTAACAGTCCCACCAAGCAGGAGGAAATAAAACACTTATTTTGTTTGAAGGTTAACACCCAATCCAGTTAATTGGAAACTGCCAAAGATAGCGATTATGATAGATTTAGATTCCTATAAAGGTAGTGATTCCATTAGATTTACTCTACAAATGAGTCCTAACATCATCCTTTACCCTATGTGATTTCATTACTTCATACAATTTATCAATCTCAACAAAACCAAAATGAGTAAAACCATTAACAACATGTAGTGAATCGAGTTGGGAGATAAAATCAATCAATGGACATGTGAATTTTAACAATACAACAAGTTTTCATAAACAATCTTCTATCTTCATTACTCCCACTCTACTGCATTTTCATGCTTAGGGTTTTATTTATACAAAGAAGAGGAAAATCATTTACAATCACAAAGATCAAATCATATCCTCAAAACTAAATAGAATCCTCTACTTCTCTCAATAACAATTTATTATTTTCCTTTAATAGGTAACTCACGCTAGATTTTATAACTCCTTCAACTTCCTATCTAAAAAAAACAATATGCCACTGATCCGGTTTATTTTCGGCACGAAATGAGATCAGAGATATAATAAAGAAATGCAAAGAGATATCACAAATATTCAATAATATAACATAAATGTATTAGAGATGCAACCATAAAAATAGATATACAATAATACATGATTTCTATTAATGAAAGAAATGTACAGAGTGAAAGACTCGCTAGAATGGTGGCAGCTTATCTCTGAGAAGAGATGTGACGGCTACTTGCATTCGCAAGAAGATGATTACAATGAGGATCTGAAGGCATTTTTACAATAAACTGGAATGCCAAAAACCCTAGACATCAAAAAACCTAAACCTAGGAGATGAAGCACCAAAAGTCATGTGGGCCCCATTTGGGTAAGTTGGTGCATCAACTTCTTGGGGTCATAACTTTTGCATACGATCTCCATTTTAGGCGTATGATAGCTCGTTAGAAAGGTATCATCGAGGAGATTAATTTTGGGGGAACAATTATTCCTTAAAATATCATTGAGAACCTAGATATATAAAAACCTTCATTTGGGCCCTCAAAATGGCCCCGAAAGTTAAAAACTGCTAAAAATAATAAATTGCCAGAATTTCCAGAAAATTGTTTTGAGCTAGTCGGAAAAGGTGGGTGGCCACCGATATCCACCTGGATCAGCTAAATTACACGGAAAATTACTCAAATACACTTGGAACTATTCTAGAACTATTACAACTTAGGAAAATAAACAAATTACAAGCTTCCATAACAATGAGGAAACCCAGTTCCTCTCATAAATTCATAAGACCTTCTAGAGGTCAATTACTGAGTTTACTTTGAAATACGCTCCTACACTAGTCCACATATATCCACTTTCTCTTATTGGAAAGAGGAAGATCCAAATACCCTTCATTTATGGTAGTTTTACAATATGAATTCCCTTCATCCTCTGCATAGGTTAGAGGGTCGGATGCCAAAATCTTCATGTGGCTCCTGAGATGCATTTTCTTTCGATGGATTTTTTGCTATCTTTGTCTTATCGATCTCCTGCATGCATTCTTCATAATCTTCCTTTCTCCCGAATATGAACTCCAATTTTTTCTATACTTCATTTGTACTTGAGAGTGATTCAATATGATATTGAATTTTAGGAGAAATAGACATGCAGATAATTCTGAAAGCCACATCTTGTCTATTGAGAAAATTATTTTTCTCATCAACGGAATCAGGCCCTACTCCTATTGCCATTGTTAGTTGTTATAAGCCTATACTTCTAAGAATAATTAGAATCTTTGGCTTCCACTCGAAATAATTGTGCAGTGTAAGAAGTGTTGACTGTGAAAATTCCATTCTTTCTAACTACTGCAATTTCATGTACCTACAAATGAGTACCTATGTGCCTTGCTCTTAGAAACCCGTGGACTCTGATACCATGTGAAGTAAATCAATTTTTATCTTCACAAGCTCTGATACCATGTGAATTTGGGGTGAAACCAAGAAACCTACACAAAGAACTTGTTGATTAAATGGAATGGATTATCCAAATACCAATATCTTTGAATTTTTCATGGCTAGAAAAAAATAGTCAGGATTATTACCCCGTGTTTATAACCTCATTGCAAAAATTTAAATTAATCCTAAAGAAACAATGTCCTTGGGAATAATGTTATCTTTTAAATGAATATGATATATCAAAGAAAAATAAAATTCTTGTAACATAAAATTTCATATTTAAGAAGAACAAATATAGAAATGAAAATCTGATGTAAAGAGACATAACGAATTAGAAATGAGACTGCAAAACCATCCAAAGATTTTTATTTATTCAATTCTGAAATACAACTAAGAACATTCTTCATATCGTAAGGGTAAGGACTAGAATGAGACTTGTAAGTCAAAGATGGTATGTTACATCATACATAGACAACTGTTCTCTTTAAGTAAAAATCAAGATTGAAACAAAGTTAAAATGACAACCATAATTTCCATTGTCTTGACTCTGCATAAAATTTATAATTAGCACTGAACTTAAATTCATAAATCTAATAAGAATCCATAGACTATCATAAATAAATGATCAACCTGATGAAGTATATCAATAATAAAAACTTCTTGATTCTCCTCATTGCCACCTTGAGTGGGATCCTGCTATCAACAAGAAATTCCTAGCCTTTAAGTATATCATAAGTGAATGAAGTAGAAATGTAATCTCACTTAGGAAGTGTTAGCACTCTGTAAATTTTGTTCGGCTGAGTAGACAAACGTCAGAGGTAACTGTTTCAACCAACTTTAGAGTTGAGGCACTAGCCTGCTTAACTTAGAGAGGGCTCTCTCGTGTCACTTGATATATCTATGGAAATCGGTGGCTAGATTTGGTTTGTTTTGGGTTTTTTTTAATAAAGTTGCTGGCAAGGAAGGGGAGGAACACATAAGGCTATGGAGTCAAAATTCTGAAAGTGAATGAAAACAATGCATCTACAAATAGAACTCTCCAGAGGATAAAGGCTAAATGAGGCGATGAATATGAGTTATTATTAAATTGAAATAGAGTGTAGGGAGAGAAAGAAAACAAATAACTGCATCAGAGCATTACCGAAATGAATTCTAAATTAGTTAAGAAGACAATCACACAGTTTAAATTGCTTAAGCCAAGAGCATCACAAGATGAATTATGGGCCTTTAACTCTCCAATTTAAACAGAAGAAAATGTAAATGAAATGAAAGGTCACAAGAAATACATATGATGAAAAGAAACAAAGCTCATATCACCACCCTTTAGAATATTTTCATAGAGACTTCAAACTATTCTACATTTATATTCAATTCAGATTCAGAAAAATTACAAAATAGAGTCTGATACAATCAAAAGGTGCTCTTGCACTTCTACCAACATTAATTCATTAAAGTAACCCAGTACTTATACAATTTGATCAAAATAACTGAAACTGAAGCGTTTCAACTTCAAAAACGGTTTCGACTAATAGTTTCGGTACACGAAATGATTTACAATGATTGACAAAAACGTTTCAAATTATGGGCAATTTTTTTGACTATTCAGTTTCTTTCCCACCATCTGTCTCACTCTAGTCTTCTGTCAGATATGCAAATTTGATGAAACTTGGGGATCACTTACTCGCTCCAGTGATATTGCACTTTGTCTTACCCAGCCACACAATTTCCTTCCATTGTGAATCAGAGGGGATTGCACAATCCATCATCTCTTTAATCAAAATCTCCAAGTCAATGTGTGTGGCATAGGACATAGTCGACATGCCGACTTTCACTGTTTTGAACTTATTCAAAATTTCAAAGTCTATATCCAAATATTCTACCAGACTTAGGGCTTTTAGACTTTCTTCTATGGCTTCAAATTTAGAATGGTCCATTTTGCATTGCACGAGGAGAGTATTGTAATATTTATGATTGTATAATGAATCTTTTCCATCCCAAAATGATGGGAGGCTTTTGATAAGCAATTGTTCAAATGCATCTTTAAACTCTTGTATGTTGTGGTCCATCTACATAGCTTTGTTTTGGACCGATCTGAGTAGGTTATGTTTGGCGATGATTTTCCTAGCTGAAATGATCAATGTAGTCCTATCTTTTACCCCGATAGTTTGAAGTTCGACAGTTGGCACATAATTTAGCAAGTCAATAGCATTTTGGGCCCATTCCGAGGGCTTCTTAGCTAACACTTCATTAACAACAACACACCTACTCTGAGTTGTAGCAGCCACACTATCTTTGTCGTTTATAAAATTTAGATAAACCCTAAATTTAGTAGCTTCTATAGCAATAACATCCCATATGACATATTTGGATCCTTGCAATAATGTTTTTCCTTTTAACTTGGTTTTCAGCTTGCTCACTCTCTCTTGCAAATATTGATTATCTCTGTGAAGTTGAGCCATCTTCTCATCTCTCACTTTCATCTCTTGTTTCAACTTTTCTATAAATTGGTTGAGACCTTTGATCTCCCCTATTTTGATGCTTACCTGGGACATAGCTTGGACTAACCCTTCAGTTCTAGATCCAGCCTCTGTATTAGTAGGTACAATAGTAGCCATATCTGATGTCGTTGCATGTGCTTGTGACCAATTCTCTTTCTCTTTTTCCAACTGTATCACTTTAGCTTTGTAATTGAGTGCCTCTTGTCTGAATGTTTCTTTCTCCTTTTCCAAAGCAGTCAGTTCTGTTGTTTGTGGATGGTCTATAGGTGACATCTTTAGCCTTTTATTTAATCTTTGGATAATATTATCATTTTCATCCAGTGAAGCTTTCACCCCTTGAGGAACTTCAGACTCTATCTTGTTGACCTGTGTCATCCAGGCTTTGCTAGATTCCTTTTCCTGTTTCAATTGTCCATCTAGTTTGAGTGCATGTGGTATCAATATTGCAACCCTTAGACCTAAACTCAGATAATCAGAATATAGCATATCGTTGACATTTATGTGGAACTTTAATTTATCAGGGGCACCAATATTTTCATAGTGCATTTTGATCTCAGATACCTTATCATCATCAGCCACTGCTATGTTAAATGTTTTCTTTTTCACATCTCTGACTTAGAGTAAGGAAGATTTAAACTGAGAAGTCTTTTCCACTTCAGGCAAAAGGTCCCTTATTTCACTGTTGGACGTACTTCCCTTCACAGCGTACTGGTTCATTAAATAATCCTTGGACTGATAAACGGCCCCATGTGTCTAGCTAAATATGTATTTCCTACTGCTAAAAACCTTTGTGCTGCTTTCGGTTTGTGGCTTGTTTCATGTACCTACTTCTTTGTTCTTGGTCACGCCCTCTATCATTTCCACGTATGTTTTCTCTTTGGGCTCTTCTTCTTCTAGGTCAACTATTTGGGAGGATGATGTGATCTTCATTTTCTTGAGAATATCTTGCTGGCTACCAGCGCCCAGGGCCTCTGAATTGTTCCTTTTATTGTAGACACTCATTTTAGGAGCTTTGATAATCAATCTAGGAGAAATTTTCTATGTTGGGCTCTACTGAGAAGTTGGCTCCGTTTGTTTTGTTTGATCATGTTGCATAGTGACCACCATATCTACACAAGTTTCTAAATTGGCCAACTTATCGAATCCTTTCAACATGCTCATGTTCATAGGGACCTTGTCTGCTTGCCAATAACCTCTTTGATATGATCTGGTGTGGGTCATATTTTCTTCCTTGCAACTGTGTGAAACTAAATTCACTGAGTTTGGATTGAATATGAGGAAGACAGGACTTTTTCTTCACCACAAAGGGACCTACTACGAAAGGAAATTTTAGATTAGAAGCCTCGTGTGCTTTCAAAAAAATGCTCAGTTTCTGAGATGATCCTCTATCTTATGAACTCCAAAGAAAAGACTTTGGGATTCAAAAAAACTAGTAAAAGGTAAGGTCCTTCTAGGAAACCATATACCCAAATCACAGTGGATTGTATGAACAACATCCAGTCTCCTACTTTGCTCTCTGGATTTGGTTGCAAACTGCTTTTCATTTCTTCCAGGACCCTTGGCAAGTCCGAATCGAAAATAAGATTGTACACCCCGGACATAATATTATTGATGAAAATAAGCATGGTGATTCTTTTACACTTGGTTGAAATAAATGCAGTCTTAGGAAATTCTGTTCTGTTAGATTCTAGGAACATTCTCAACAAGTGCATGTAGTATCTAAAGTGCCTCAGTGAATTGAAGTTCGTCAACTGCTGATGCACATTGTTAGCAATAAATTTTTCAAAACTGACACAGACTGACTGACCAAACTATGACATAAAGAAAGTCAACAGGAAACCTAACATGAATTCTACCACAAACTTGTCATTATCCAACCCCAAAATTTGACTCAACAGAGAACAAGCCCACTAGACTTCAATGACCATGACACTTACATTGGTAGGTAATGACAGACTCTCTAATTGGTGTTCAGGTTTGACGATGGTTTGTAGAAACTAAGTTTTTACTTCTGGCGGGCATTCTCTATAAATTGTGATCACCTTTTGTTCCTTGAAGGGATCTAACACTATGGAGGAGGAATCTGGTATACTGAGGGTGTGCCAGAGCGATGAACTGTCTACTTCACATAAAACCTTTGACCCTAATTTATTCAAAATGAATCTTTCTTCCTGAGAATATTTCTCTCCACACCAGCTTACAAATTTAGGGAAAGGAAAGACTACTTCTACAATGTAAGGGATGATGGAGGCTTGAGCCACTTCAAGAAAAGGAATGCGCATTCCAACATTGTCCAACAAATTCGATCTGGACATAGAAACGAGTGAGACCGTTAATGTCGGAGTCCCTATCAATTAGGGATTCTTATCTAGAGGAGATGTCCTTCTCATTTACTGATAAGATAATAGGATTAGTTTCCATAGTGAAAAATACCTATTAAGCGGCGAAAGAAACACGAATTTGGTTAAGCTTTGAGCTTGAGTTTCAAATGGATCCTTTGTGCCAAATTTTCGAGCATTTGAATGCTTCAACTTTTCATAAAATAATGCCGAGGGGTCTTCCTTTTATAGGTACCTATTGACATCGGGGTTGGGAGAAAACGGTTTTAGGTGGACCACTTTTCACCCCGATGTGCCTCTAGGGGTGCCACGTGTTCATGATTTAAACCATGACGGGTTTCCCTAGCCCACCCTCGATTTATTAATCTTCGCGCTACTTCAATCGCCTATATGAGTTTCAATCGTTGATCTGGGCTGCTGTAAGATCTATGGTCCATGTTTACCCAACGACTTTGGCATCAGGGGTTGTAGAAAGTGGTTTTAGTCAGAATTTTTTTTTCCTCGATGTACCTCTATAGGCGCCACGCATCCGCCAATAAAGCCATAATGATTTTCTCCGGTCCGCCCTCGACTCTTTAATCTCCATGCTATTTTAATCCCTGATATGCACCTTAGCCTTTGATCCAGGTCATTTTCAAGATCAACGGTTCGTCAAGCTTTACCCTTCACACTTTCACTATATTTCTCCATACGTCGCCAGGCATAGCCAGTTTCTCTAAATTATCATATCTCCTTAGCGACATAGCCTTTAGCTAAAATTCCGACACTTGGATACCATTTGAAAATTATATGGTGATAACATTGGCTCCAACTAGGGATGTTATCCTCCCTGTGAGGTAGCAAAGAACTGTATACTAAGTGTCTTCCCATTGGGTTGTGATTTATCAATGTGACCTGAATCTGCTGATCTTTATTCGAAAACTTACAATCTATCCAACATAGCTCAGGGCCTTCACCTCGGGCTTCAATTATGCTTCCTTTATTTCAATCTCTCATGCATAAAGGAAAAAGTAGAACAATCATATACAATGAATGGTGGGGTGATGATTTTTTCAAACAATGTAATGCTTGAGGAACCTTCCACTCACAGGCCCTCCTCTAGCGATTTCTCCATTACTTTCCTCCAAAAAATAGGTTTTTCTCCCACAGTAAGCTGCGACTTTGAACGGACCCAACCATAGGTTATCACATTTCCCATGTTTACCTTTATCTTTGTTTCTAGCATCCCATTTTAGTACCCAATCTTCTAGTTTGAATTCATCTACCTTGGTATGTCTGTCGAAAGCTTATTTGATCTTGTCTTGACGAAGCTGGGTGTTATTGAAGGCCTTTTCTCTGGTCTATTGTACACTGATGGGCTCATCATCTCTTCTCCGACTGGCATTTTTTTTTGCTTCTTTCTCTTGTAACAACTTCATCACCGACAATCTAAATGTGGTAGGAAAGATGGCTTATGTACCATAAACAATATGGAAAGGAGATGTGGAAATAGCTCTTTTTTGGGATATCCTGTCAGCCCACAATGCATGAATGAGATTTTTGTGCCACACCTTTTTGTTCTCTTGCAACAATTTTTTTATGATTCTGACCAAGCTTTTATTCAAAGACTTAGACAATTCATTCCCCTGAGGATAATATGACGTGGAATGACCAAGGGTAATGTTGTAATCACTGCAGAATTTTTCCAATTTTTTCGACTTAAAGGCCACTGCATTGTGTGTTATAATCTTGATCGGGCATCTGAATTTGGATAGGATATTGTCTTCTAGGAATCGAATGATAACATCATCCGTAGCCTGTCTGGAAGGAACAACCTCGGTCCACTTAGTAAAATAATAGGTTGCAGTCAGGATCCATTTGTATTGAGTCGAGGACTGTGGATGTATCTCCCATATAAAATCCAGGCCCCATTGTCTGAAAGGAGCTTCTACTGAAATAGGTTTTAACGGTAGAGACTGCAATTTTCCTTTTCCAACTAATATTTGACATTCATGGCACTTTGAAACTTCTTTATAAACATCAGAAAAAATGCTAGGCCAATAAAAACGAGCTCTCAAAATTTTGTGCACAATTGTCTTCCAATAATGATGACCTCCACAATCACCTTTATGGAACTCTTTGATGGTTTTCTCTGCTTCTTATTCTATTAAACAACTCAATAAAATTCCCCCCTAGGTCTTTACTATAGAGAAACTCATTTACTATACAAAATTTTGTTGCCTTCAATTTCAAAAATCTAGCCTTTGTTTTACTATTCTAAGGAGGAGCTTGCAGATTTTTCAACACGAAAATGATATCTACATACCATGCAGAGTCAAGAAAATTCTGAGATATTTGTGGAGTCTCCCTTTCTTCCTTTGTTGCATGGTCTGACAGATCTGCAGTGACATTTATTCCCAAGAGTTCACAGTTTGTTTGTGCCATCAGTCTAGCGATTCCTTGTCCTTTGATCAACTTCGTGGGCTTGATTTCAAGATCATATTCTAACAACACCGCAAGCCATTTTCCCCTCTTCCCTTTAGGATCAGGCTTTGTCAAGATGTCCTTTACTGAATTACTGAGAACATAAGTTGTGGTATGTGAATGTAGGATGTAAACCTATAATTCTTTCAATGCCTTGACCAAATCATACACTTGCTTCTCCATGATATCATATTTTAAAGGAGAATCTCTCAACATTTTACTATAGTATGCTATGGGCTTCTTGAAATTTTGTTCATCTTTCTGGAGCAACACACCTGCAATTGTGTGTTCTGAGGCAAATGAGAACAATATGAAATCTTTCTCTAAATTTGGACTAGCCAATATAGGAGCCTTTGTCAATGCCACCTTGATGTCTTCAAAGGACTTTCTCACTTCAGGAATCCATTTTATTTCATTTCCCCTTTTTAGCATGTTGGTGATGTGTTTTATGATATCAGATAAATTTGGGATAAATCTTCTCAGAAAGTTTACTTTCCCCTGGAAATATTGTACCTCATTTTTTCTTCTGGGTATGTCGATTTTCAATATACCTTCAAATCTATTGGGGTCCACCTTTATCCCTTCCTTCAAAATAATGTGTCCTAAGATCTTCCCTTCTTCCATGGAAAAATTTGACTTTTTTGGGTTTAGTGATATGCCAAATTTCCTGCATTTTTCAAACGCCCTTCTGAGATGCTTGAGGTGTTCTTCATCTGAAGCAGAATACACAGTAATGTCATGAAGGTAGATAACAATGAATTTACATTTTTTGTCAGCACAATATATATCCATAGCTCTTTGAAATGTCACCCCTACATTCATAAGCCCAAAAGGCATTTTTGCATACATAAATGTTCCCCATGGTGTGTAAATGCAGTCTTTTCCTGGTCATCAGGGTGCACCATAATTTGATTATATCCAGAGAAACCATCTAGCATGGACATCCTTTGAGAACCCACTACCTGTATAATGTAATCCATTTTAGGCAATGGATAGTTGTCTTTTAGAGACACCTTATTTAGATTCCTGAAGTCTACACACAACCTAATTTCTCCACTCATTTTCCGGACTGGTACTAGATTTGCCACCCATTTGGAAAAACTCAGGGACACTATGATTTTTTCTTCAAATAGTTTCTTTACTTCCTTTTCTATCAATGGTAACAACATAGGGTTTATTCTTCTTAATTTCTATTTGAATGGCTTGTGATCTTCTTTAATTGGGATAACATGCTGGATTATACTGGTATCATAGACTTTTAGATCATCATAGCTCCAAGAAAAAATGTCAGGGAATTCTTTCATTAGCTTGGCATACCTCTCTTTGACTTCAGGGTTGAGCTTCTTGGAAAACTTCACGATCTTTGGATCCTCCGAAATCCCAATATTGCAATCTTTTGCGTCCCCTTAATTTACTATGATCTTTAGACTTCTGGATACGTCATTGTTATCGAAAATTTTCTCTAATGGTACCAGGCCCTTGGGGATGATATTACTCTTTAGTTGAACGATATCTCTACCAGCAATCTGATTGTCAAAATATCCTTCTTTCGCGAAAGCAATTGCATCTACCTCATCATCACAATATGCATCATCAATGTTCAAATTCTCGAACCCGTTCTCCATTTTGAGGAAGCTTTCTATCTGCTTGTCATTTTCAAAGACTTGCCAGTACTTCATATTGTCTGGTACTGATGGCCTGTACTTCACCTCCACCTTGTAGCTTTTCTCAGGGAAAATTGGAACTCTAAAAATTGATGATGAAGTGGCCAGAGCATCAACAACCTAATTACGTTCTCTTGGAATTGTCGAGAGATTGCATTCTTGAAATTTATCAAGGAGTTCTAGTACCAGATTCCTATAAGCCCTCAATCTGGGTTGTTTTTCTTGGTAGATGCATTTGATTTGATTTATAATTATCTCAAAATCTCCATGTACAACAATTCTTTTTGAACCCAACTCTTCTAAAACTTTCAATCCCAATATCAACGCTTCATATTTGTCCATGTTATTAGTGCATTCAAAAACAAGTTTGTAGGAACACAATTTTGAGTCTCCTTTGGGGTGGTTGATCCATACGCTAGCTCCAACTCCTTCTCTACAAGAAGCTCCATCGAAATTCATCTTCCATAACTGGTCCTTTGCATCGTCTTGCTACTCTGAAAGTTCCTCCATTTTCCCTTTAAGCTCATCTTTGTCAGCCATAACAATCTTTGTTTCTTCTTCTTCGAAGCACAGGTCATTAAAGAAGATGGAAGATCCTAATTCAGTCTCCACTGAATAGATAGGATGATTGCTAGGCTATGATTTATTGCTGACCATATATTTAAGCAAAACCTCTCTATATAGTCTTATGTCTTGACCAAAGACAAGAATAGTAGCATAAGACATATCCATCTGGAGAGTTCCTTTCAATTTTGTAGCCCATGATCTGGACAACATCATGCCAAACTTTGGAGGGATATCAATGACTACTACATCCATAATCATATTCTTTGCTAGGATTTGTGCTAAAGACACCACCAGATCTTTGATCATACCAAGGCAATTCACTTTTCTTGAATCAAAGGAAAACAGATCTTTATAAGGTCTTGTGACATCAAGGCCCAATTGGTCCATGACCACTTTGGGCATCAAGTTGTGAGATGCTCTAGAATCTAGCATAGCATTGTGTAGATTCATGTCATGGATCTTCAAACTGACATAAAAAGGAGGAACTTCTTCATTCTCATTGCTTTCTTCTACTCTTGGTCCGAATAAGATGTATGGGTGATCATCTTGTATGTTCAGGGTGTTAGAGGTTTGCCCCATCTTAAACATCTTGATGATCTGATTTTTGTACTCACTATTCTTAATCAATTCATTAAATGGTACTGAAATTTTTATCTTATCCATTTCACTTTTGAAATCAAAAGAGGATGGAGTTTTTTCTACCTCTTTGGTGACCACCTCTTTCCTAGTCAATAACCTCTTCTGGGGTTCTTCCTTTTGCTTCCCATTTTCCATAGTATCCTTCACAAGAGAATATTTCACAGTGGAGTTCTTTGCAGCAACTCTTTTGCAGTGGAGTAATTTGCATCAAACTCTTTTGCAACAAAATCGTTTTTGGTCTGACTAGAAGAAGGTATGTTGTTCTGAGCTTCATTGGAGGGATTCCCCTTGGGAGGATTACCTTTTGGAGGGTTTGGGGGTACCTTTTGATTTCATAGGTTATATTTCCTTTGGAATTGCATGATGGTGTTTTGTAATCTGGTCTCATAATCTTCTTTTTCTATTGATACCCTTTCCTATTCATCTTGCAGAAATATCTCACTTGCATCCATGAATTGGTCATGTTCTTCTTTGGTCAAAAATACCTCTGTCTCTTTATCATCACAACAGTTCATTTTTTCTTCTAAATATCCATCATAACCCTCATTTACATAATTATTTTGGAAGGGAGGTCTGATTTGTTGTTCCCCTTGATTTCCTTGGTTTCCCTAATTTGCCTAGTTTCCCTGATTTGCTTGGTTTCCCAGATTTGTTGGATCTGCTTGATTGGCCTGATTTCCCTATTTTCTTTGCCTAATCTATGGAATAGCCAGTCTCCTCATATTTTTGGGTGGACCATCATCCTTTTCTCTGGGTTTAGGCCTATTTCCTAGAGCCATCCTTTCCATCATTCGCTCCATGTTCCTCATCATCGCTTCGAATCTTTCCTCTGATGTTTGAGATGTCGAAGGTTGTGTTTTTTCTTGATATCTGTTTGTGTCTCTGCCAACATTAGTTTTCATCTTCCCTAAATCCATTAGGTTCACTTATACCTCTATAGAATCAATCGTCATAGCGTCCAATATGGTAGATCTTCGTTCTCTTAATAATAAATCAAAGTCACTTTCAAAAGAATCAACATATTTGAGTTGAGCAGCCTTGTGGGGGGGGGGGTTTACTTCATCAAGAATAGAATTATAAACCTTCATGAATCTAGCTGAAATCTCATGTACCATATCATCAGGTGATCTATTCATATTGTTATACTGGGTCAACAACTAAAGGGGATTTTTCTTATCCCCCCATTTTGAGAGGAAGTTTGTCTCAAAGGCTTCGAAATCTACAATACTACGTGCTAGAGGGGCTCTAAACCAATTCCTCACATCTCCTACAAGGCTTTGTGTAAACAACCTCATCTTCACATCTTCATAGTCTACTTCTTCCAAGTCTATGTAATCATTAAACCAGTCTAGATGTTTTTGGGCTGATATGTTACCTTCGGCTCATATAGTTTAATCCTTAGATTGTAATCTTGAGGCAGATCATGTAGTTGAGAAGGTAGTATGAGGGGAGAAAATCTGGCTGCCATAGCTGCTGTGAGGGGTCAGAGTGGATGTTGGTTCTGAGCAGGGGTCACTACAGGCTTGATAGATGTGGCTAAAACCAGATCTTGGAATCTCTTTTCGTCAAAGACAGTCTCACTAAGACAAGATTCAAACTTAGTTCTGAACAAGGATTGTTCACATTTCACGTCAAATTCAAGGTCTTTGATGTTGGTCACTCCATCCCTAGGAAAGGACATATATTAGTTTGGACGCAACACTGGAGTTACAAGCCTTTCTTTTCTTCTATGTGCAAGCTTCTTAGGGTCAGACACAGGGATTATGGCTTCTGGGTCTGGATTTCTCCTGGTATGAACTTTCTTAGGAGCCAGGATTTATATCTCACACGGTATGGTGCAACTGGTCACAGAGTAACGGAGTCACCTGGGTAAAAATAATCTTAGCCAATAAGGTATTTGATCCAATGTCACCCTCAGGAATCAAACTAAATCTTTAAGTCATTCTCTTAGGGAATATTTTTTCAATTTTGTCCCCGGCAACGACGCCAGAATGTTAGCGCTCTGTAAATTTTGTCTGACTGAATAGACAAATGATAGAGGTAACTATTTCAACCAGATTTAGAGATGAGGCATTAGCCTGCTCAACTCAGAGAGGGCTCTCTCATGTCACTTGCTATATCTATGGCAATTGATGGCTAGATTTGGTTTGTTTTGGGTTTTTTTTAATAAAGTTGTTGGCAAGGAAGGGGAGGAACACACAAGGCTATGGAGTCAAAATTCTAAAAGTGAATGAAAAAAATGCATCTGCCAATAGAACTCTCCAGAGGATAAAGGCTAAACGAGATGATGAATCTGAGTTATTCTTAAATTAAATAGAGTGTAGGCAGAGAAAGAAAACAAATAACTGCATCAGAGCATTATCAAAATGAATTCTGAATTAGTTAAGAAGACAATCACACAGTTTAAATTGCTTAATCCAAGAGCATCACAAGATGAATTATGGGCCTTTAACTCTCCAATTTAAACAAATGAAAATGTAAATGAAGTGACAGGTCACAGGAAATACATATGATGAAAGGAAACAAAGCTCATATCACCACCCTTTAGAATCTTTTCATAGACACTTCAAACTCTTATGCATTTATATTCAATTCAGATTGAGAAAATTTACAAAATAGAGTCTGATACAACCAAAAGGTGATCTTGCACTTCTACCAACATTAATTCATTCAAGTAACCCAATACTTAACAAATTGATCAAAATAACTAAAACTGAAGCATTTCGTCTTCCAAAACAATTTTGACTGACAGTTTCAGTATATGAAACGATTTACAATGATTGACAAAAGCATTTCAAAATTATGGGAGATTTCTCTGACTGTTCAGTTTCTTTCCCACCATCTATCTTTCTTTGGTCTTCTATCGGATCTGCAAATTTGATGACACTTGGGGATCACTTACTAGCTCCAACGATATTGCACTTTGTCTTACCTAGCCGCACAATTTCCTTCCATTACGAATCAGAGGGGATTTCGCAATCCATCATCTCTTTAATAAAAATCTCCAAGTCAATGCACGTGGCATAGGGCATAGTCGACATGCCGACTTTCACTGTTTTGAACTTATTTAAAATTTCAAATTCTGTAGCCAAATATTCTACCAGACTTGGGCCTTTTAGACTTTATTCTATGGCTTTAAATTTAGAATGGTCCATTCTGCATTGCATGAGGAGAGTATTGTAATCTTCATGATTGTATAATGAACCTTTGCCATCCCAAAATGATGGGATGCCTTTGATAAACAATTGTTCAAATGCATCTTTAAACTCTTGTATACTATGCTCCATCTGCATACCTTTGTTTTGGACCGATCTGAGCAGGTTATGTTTGGCAATGATTTTCCTGGCTGAAATGATCAACATAGTCCTATATTTTACCCTGATAGTTTGAAGATCGGAATTTGGCATAGAATTTAGCAAGTCAATATAATTTTGGGCCCATTTTGAGGGCTTCTTGGCTAACACTTCATTAACAACAACATAATTGCTTCGAGACGTAACAGCCACGCTGTCTTTGTCATTTATAAAATTTAGATAAACCCTTAATTTAGCATCTTCTGCAACAATAACATCCCATATGACATGTTTGTCTCCTTACAATAATGTTTTTCCTTTTAACATGGTTTTCACCTTGTTCACTCTCTCTTGCAAATCTTGATTATCTCTGTGAAGTTGAGCCATCTTCTCATCTTTCACCTTCATCTCTTGTTTCAACTTTTCTATAACTTCGTTGAGACCTTTGATATCCCCTATTTTGATGCTTAGCTGGGACATATCTTGGACCTACCCTTTAGTGCTAGATCCAACCTCTGTATTAGTAGGTACAATGACAGCCATATCTGATGTCGTTGCCTATGCTTGTGACCAATTCTCTTTTTCTTTTTCAAACTGCAGCACTTTAGCTTTGTAATTGAGTGCCTCTTATCTGAATGTTTCTTTCTCATGTTCCAAAGCAGTCAGTTTTGTTGTTTGTGGATGGTCTGTAGGTGACATCTTCAGCCTTTTCTTTAACCTTTGGATCATCTTATCCTTTTCATCCAGAGAATATTTCACCCCTTGAGGACATTCAGACTCTAGCCTTTTGACTTGTGTCATCTAGGCTTTTCTAGATACCCTTTCCTGTTTCAATTGTCCATCTAGTTTGAGTGCATGTGTTCTCAATCTTGCAACCCTCAGGCCTAAACTTAGATAATTAGAATATAGCATATCGCTGAAATTTCTGTGGAACTTTACTTTATCAGGGGAACCAATATTGATCTCAGATACCTTATCATCATCAACCACTACTATGTTAAATGTTTTCTTTTCCACATCTTTGACCGAGAGTAAAAAAGATTTAAACTAGGAAGTCTTTTCCACTTCAGGCAAAAGGTCCCTTATTTCACTGTTGGCCATACTTCCCTTCACAACGTACTGGTTCATTAAATATTCCTTGGACTAATAAACTGCCCTAGGTGTCTGGCTAAATATGGCTTTCCTGTTGCTAAAAACCTTTGTGTTGCTTTCAATTTATGGCTTGTTTTCTATACCTGCTTCTTCGTTCTTGATCACACCTTCTATCATTTCCATGTATGTTTTCTCTTTCGACTCTTCTTCTTCCAGGTCAACTATTTGGGAGGATGATGTGATCTTCATTTTCTTGAGAATATCTTACTGGCTGTCGGCACCCAGGGCCTCTGAACTGTTCCTTTTATTGTAGATTCTCATTTTAGGAGCTTTGATAATCAATCTAGGAGAACGTTTTTGTGTTGGGATCTGTTGAGAAGTTGGCTCCATTTGTTTTGTTTGATCATACTGCATAGTGACCTCCATATCTACACAGGTTTCTATATTGGCCAACTTATCGAATCCTTCAACATGCTCGTGTTCATAGGGACCTTGTCTTCTTGCCAATATCCTCTTTGATATGATCTGGTGCGGATCGTATTTTCTTCCTTGCAACAGTGTGAACCCAAATTCACTGAGTTTGGATTGAATCTGAGCCAGACAGGACTTGTTCTTCAGCACAAAGGGACCTACTACGAAAGGAAATTTTATATTAGAGGCCTTGTGTGCTTTCAAAAAATGCTCAGTTTATGAGATGATCCTCTCTCTTATGAAATCCAAAGAAAAGACTCTGAGAGTTAGAAAAACTGGTAAAAGGTAAGGTCCTTCTGGGCAACCATATACCCAAATCATAGTGGATTGTATGAACATCATCCAGTCTCCTACCCTTCTCTCTGGATTTGGTTGCAAAATGATTTTCATTTCTTCCAGCACCCTTGGCAAGTCCGAACCGAAAATAAGATTGTACACCCTGGACATAATATTATTGATGAAAATAATAATGGTGATTCTTTTACACTTGGTTGAAATAAATGCAGTCTTAGGAAATTCAGTTCTGTTAGATTCCAGGAACATTCTCAACAAGTGCATGTAGTATCTAAAGTGCCTCAGTGAATTGAAGTTCGTCAGCTACTGATGCACATTGTCAGCAATAAATTTGTCAAAACTGACACAAACTAACTAACCAGAATCTAACATAACTAAAGTGAACAGGAAACCTAACATGACTTCTACCACAAAATTGTCATTATCCAACCCCAAAATTTGACTCAACAGAGAACAAGTCCACTGGAATTTGATGACCATGACACTTACATTGGCAGGTAATGAAAGACTCTCTGATTGGTGTTCAGGTTTGATGATGGTTTGCAGAAACTGGGTTTTTACCTCTGCCAGACATTCTCAACAAATTGTGATCACCTTTTGTTCGTCAAAGGTCTCTAACACTGTGGAGGAGGACTCTGGTATATTGAGGGTGTGCCGAAGCGATGAAATGTATACTTCACATAAAACCTCTGACCCTAATTTATTCAAAATGAATCTTTCTTCCTGAGAATATCGCTCTGCACACCAGCTTACAAATTTTAGGGAAAGGAAAGACTACTCTATGACGTAAGGGATGATGGAGGCTTGAGCTGCTTCGAGAAAAGGAATGTGCGTTCCAACATTGTCCAACAAATTCAATCTGGACACAGAAACGGGCGAGACCGTTATCTCTATGTCGAAAATGTCAGAGTCCCTTTCAATTAGGGCTTCTTCTCTGGAGGAGATGTCTTTCTCATTTACAAATAAGATAACAAGATTAGCCGTCATGGTGAAAAATACTTGTTAAGCGGCGAAAGAAACATGAATCTGGTTCAACTCTAAGCTTGAGTTTCAAATGGATGCTTTGTACCAAATTTTCGAGTGTTTGAATGCTTCAACTTTTCATAAAATAATGTTGGGGGTTCTTCCTTTTATAGGTACCTATTGACATCGAGGTTGGGAGAAAATGATTTTAGGTGGACCGCTTTTCACCCCGATGTGCCTCTCGGGGTGTCATGTTTTCATGATTTAAACCATGACGGTTTTCCCCAGCCCGTCCTCGATTTATTAATCTTCATGCTACTTCAATCGCCGATATGAGTTTCATTCGTTGATCCAGGATGCTGTAAGATCTACAGTCCATGTTTACATAGTGAATTTGGCATTGGGGGTTATAGAAAGTGGTTTTAGTCAGACTATTTTTTCCCCGATGTACCTCTAGAGGCACCACGCGTCTGTCGATAAAACCATAAAGATTTTCCCCGGTCCGCTCTCGACTCTTTAATCTCCGCTCTATTTTAATCTCCAATATGCGCCTTAGCCGTTGATCCGGGTCATTTTCAAGATCGACAGTTCGTTGAGCTTTACCATTCACACTTTCGCTATATTTCTCCATACGTCACCAAGTATATCCAGGTTCTCTAAATTATCATATCTCTTTAGCGACATAGCCTTTCGCTAAAATTCTGACACTTAGATACCATTTGAAAATTATATGGTGATAACAGGAAGCAAGAATTTTTTTTATCAAAGTTGTTCTCTCTATCATTTTCTCCTTTCCTTGTCCCTTGAGTTCTCCTTTAATTCTCTCAAAAGCAGTTTGAGTAATTCAACTACTTTTAGTTCATGGGGTCAACTCATAATTGAGTAATAATAATTATTAATGATAAGGATAAAATAAATATTAACTAATAGGTGGGACCCCCTAATGACCCTTTGTTTAATTTTCCAACATATCCCTTTTATTCCCCCTTGAAAAATAAATATAAATTAATGTAATCAAACATTCACTTTGTCATCAACATAGAACATATCCCAATCAACTCATAAAAATATTTGTATACATCCTTGTGACTCCCGAATATTCAAATATATTTATCAAAATTAAATATATCATATTAGGATTAAGTCGAAAGATATCATAAACATGTCAAAATAAATATATCATCAAGCTGCCCAAAAAATATTGTTGTAGGAATATCCAAGAATAGTGGGTGATCAATCAGTCCAAACAAACCATTGTCTCAAAAAATAATCAGATTTGTCCCAACAGTGAAACCATGAAATAACATTAATAACATAAGAAGTCATATTTCTTATGATGGGAATTTTTCCTTTGTCCACTTCCATGTGACTTTGTTGGATTTATTGATGATACTTAGAACACATCACCAAAAGACTTCATACTCCCTTGAAATTCGACTTTCTTTACTTCAAATATCCTATGAAATTCGACTTATATCTCCTTGTTCATTAACAAACTTCTATGTGTTGAAAATGAATGTATGTAATTTCTCCTCAATCGTGAGGATCCACGTAGTTGCACCTCTTTTGTCACCTGAATGAGAAAAATAGAGAGGCTTACAAGCCCAGTTGGGTTAGCTAGGAAAGACAACAGTGAAAGAAAAAGTTAGAAGTATCAAGCATAAGAAGTAAAGAAAGAACTAAGCTAAGAACAATAAAAGAAACTAAACTAGAGTGCATAAGGACATTAGAACAAGAAATAAACAACATTCATGCCACCAATGGAAAGGATTGTATTAGTGGAAAGAAAACACCAAAGAGAAAGGGAGATATATGGGTCCCCTCTTCCTCCAAGGGAGGGATCTTGGACCCCCAAAGATTGAGCTCTTCTTACAAGTAACAAACTAGAATGAAATGGTGAAGAGAATCCAAAGCACATTCACTCAAAAGGTGATATGAATGACTAAATGAAATGGTGCTTGCATGCTCTTGATGAGGAAAGAGGATCCTCTAAGAGAATATAAGCATCATAAGAATACAAATGAATTCCTTGAAAATATAGTGCACCCATGGCCTCCTTATATAGCATAGCTTTGAGGCATTAGGTAACCAGTTCTTAGTGTGAAAAAGGGGCTCTTTAGGGAACCCTTAGGTCTTTAACCAACCCCCCAGTCAGATTCAACCGAGATTTGGGTGTCAAATCGACTTGGAAGCTGAACCAGAAGTGGGTGGAAGACTGACCAATATCATAAATGCATCGTTCTGAGGGGTGCGTGGTTTTTTGCATCCACAGTTTCACATCATGAGCATGTGTACTTTTCTTGATTTTATAAATGGCGCATGTGCGCGCGCTCCCTGTGTAGTCTTAGCGCATGCTAATTTTATAACTAGTTGTATAGTTTTGGACCTTTTGGAAATGCATTTTTGGTCCATGAGTGAACTAATGTGTGTTTTGAAGATGCTGGATTCCTGTAACCATTTGCGAACAAAATTCCGGTGATAACAGATGCCCCCTGACGTGTGAGGTTAGGAGAATACGTATAGCCGAAATACGTCAATGTTTCTTCTACTGAGAGTACCTGTGTAAGAAAGAGTGGTGTGGGGAGTGTTAAGAGTGACCCAATGGAGGGAGAGGGGAACCTGTATGACCCAATCTATTCGCAAGGTGTGAAAGAATAAAACTATGTACAAATGAGGCGGGCATGCCCCATGCTCATGTCATGTAACTCAAAAATGGGTAACACAGTAATTGAATCTGTGTGTTGACGTAGATCACTACAGCGCCCTCTGGGGCAGTTTGAAAATGACAGAGGACAATTATGATGGTGAACAAACTCTGAAAAATGGAAGGACACCTATGAGGAGTGTCGATGATACACAGACATTGATAGTCTATCAAATTTCAGAGGTCTTCGACATGTATATAAAAACAACTACAATAATCACAAAGTAAGACCCACCGCCACATGATAAAGTATTGAAGTCAAATGTCGTGGGGGTCAACGACAGTAGAGAAAAATGACGGTTCTCTCTGTGCCATCCAAGACTCTTCATTTATGAAGGTAATGAGAGTCAAGATACTGTCGCCCATCTGGAAACTGTGTTGATGTTGATAGAAAGGGAGACGTGACTCCAAGAAGCAGGGGGGGGCTTCATGAAATCCACTAGATAATATCAGGAACTGATGAGTAACTTGGACGAAGTCAGGAAGTGGTGAGACTAGAGATTGCCCTTGGTTGGGGGTAAAGGGGGCGTGGCAGAAACCGTGAAACTGGGCCTAGCGTCAGGGGGATGACTAGGTGTGGGTTTAAATTGTGCTAGAGGCATGAAAAAGTGGACAAACTCAGAGATCAAGGGAACAAGGATGGTGAGATACTCGGGGTTTTTGGGTGATGTCAACAGGAGTAGAAGGTAATGGATGTCGCAACCAAGGGTGACATGGGTTTCGTTTCCATAGGAAGAAGGTCTCCAAAGGTGACGACAAAAAGCTATGTAGATGCGGGAAATAAAGGTTTTGTACAATTACCAAATGAATAAAGAATAAGTTGGGATAACTGTGCAGATACAGAAATGGGTGCCCCAGTGTAAGATGGCTTGGCCTGTGAGGGTGCAAGTTGCTTAGAGAATGGGTGGAGGGTGGGGGCCCCATAGGTAGGTTTATTTATTAGGGAAAATGAGTGGAAGACAATCTGCAGATGGGAAAACTGATTGTGGATGAAATGGATGGTTAATGATACTGTGGAGGTGCAGTCAAAATAGAACCATGATGAGATAACTTGGGAGTCCATTGGGTAAGCTAGCAAAATGAGGAGAAGGAGTATGTGGCTAATTCTTGAAAATGTGTAATACTATTGCGACTCCTATCCCTAAAGGGTGAAAACAACATGAGTGTCAAGGGGGACTATGAATGGGACAACTCATGTGGGGGAGAGTGCTA
The DNA here is from genome assembly GCA_032191745.1 of Picea mariana. Classification (NCBI taxonomy): domain Eukaryota; kingdom Viridiplantae; phylum Streptophyta; class Pinopsida; order Pinales; family Pinaceae; genus Picea; species Picea mariana. The sequence goes on from JASDQU010589741.1 coordinate 41,946, forward strand.
TCGGGTGATAGTACCAAAATGCAGTGGAGGTGACAGTACTACAGAGCCGGATATAGGGACCCTAAAGGAAAATGTCGGAGGGTGTGACTGGAGATGTAATTGAGATTCAGAGGGAATAATTGCATGCCAGTGTTGATCATATACTTGAAGGGGCCACGCTAGTGTGTGATGACCAAGTACCTACACACATGAAAACCAAAATACCCGACATGAACAATATCTGAAAATAAAGAACATATAACAGATATTTGATAATTTTGAACATGAGCATGCGTACCTGAGCATGATGTGAGAAAAATGGTCCTCAGGGGTTGGGTAAATATGGTGGCTCGAGGAATGTGAGTGTGTAGGTGGTGGGATCCTGGTCCTGTGGCTGAAGACAGATCATGAAACGGACATTCGGAGCTCCCAGAATTGAGTCTGGAAGGTTGGAAAATGGGACTATATATAGCTGTAGGGCCCACATTGCCACCTCATTTGTACCTATAGCCAGAGTGATTGGACAATATTTCCAAGGAGATATTGGGAGATTTCGGGAGATCGAGCTAGCCGATTCAAGATTCGTGAGCATCAGGTCAATGGTCAGAACCTCCTGCATAGTAGTTAGGATTTCATTTTTGGGCAAGGGTTGTATGGAGGGCTGTACATAGGGTTTTTTTAGGGTGCACCCCCCAATGCATGGGTGATCAAAGAATTCCCATGCATGAGTGTGCGGCTGTATTTTGGACAGACGCGCATAGGGGCACCTAAGTGAGGAAAACAGGCGCGCATTAGGCTTGCCAGGAGCGCATGTGTGTGCAACTGTGTAGTGAACAGGCGTGCCAAAAATCTTTCCTGTGTGTGTGACAGGGGCTCATGTGTGTGCCCCTGTATCACCTACAGACGCGTATGAGTGCAGGACTATGGGATAAATAGCCGCACATATGTGCATGCCTGTGGGAAAAATAGTCGCGCATTTGAGGCAAAGCTGAAGGGTGGAAAAAACTTATCTTTTTGGAGATTTGGATGTTTTTGATGGGTTGTGATAGTTGATCGAGTACTGTATATGTAATATAATAGATATAAAATGTATGCAGAACATAAATAAAATGCTAGTAATGGAAGAATAACAACAATATAACCAGAACATCCACCACAATAACACTGAAATGATATAAGAATAACAACAGAAATAACACTTTGAATTTGAAAGTAATGTTCACGGGCCTCTTTGAGGGGGAAAACTCCAGTTGAGAAGAGCTCTATTACAATAATATCCAAGCTAGGGTTCTCATACCCTTGACTCCTATTTATACTAAAAAGAAGCATCTAGAGGAAGATCCTTCTAGAAGCGGAAGCTTCTATTAGGTCTTCTTACATCTGCCTTATTCTATTTTATTGAAAGGCCTTATTAATATTGACCTTTATTACATTTGAATATATTGTTCTAACTATGTGCAGGTTAGGATCCTAACATGTCCGCCCCCTTAAAAACAGCCTTGTCCTCAAGGCTTGAGATGAGGAAATTGCTGCAAAATGGTAGCTGGTTCCCAAGTGGCGTATGTTGGAGTTGTATCTTTCCACTGGACTAGAACTTCCTTGATGGTTCTTTGACATAGGTGATGCTCACGCTGGTCCAAAACTACTTCTGGTTGTAGCCAAATGGATCCTTCTTCAGCTAACTCTGGAAGGTTGGTTTGAATTTGGCACTTAGCTCCAATCACCTTCTTTAAGCATGAAACATGAAAAATAGGATGTAGCTTCGAATGGTTGGGTAAAGCTAACTGATAGGTGACTTGTCCCACATGCTTGAGAACGGTATAAGGACCATAAAATTTGGGCACTAGCTTCTGACAATGCTCGGCCTTGAGGGAAGTTTGCTTGTAAGGTTGCAGTCGAAGAAACACCTGATCCCCTTCTGCAAATTGATGTTTAGAGAGGCCTTGATCTACTTGTTGCTTCATGTGATTCTATGCCATGTCCAAATTCTCTTTGAGGGTACGGAGAATGGTCTCTCGAGCTTTAAGTGTTAGGTCAACCGCCTGGACCTTCGAGGCACCCAGTAAGTATGAGAGAACTGAAGGTGGCTTCTTTCCATATACCGCTTCAAAAGGAGTCATGCGTGTAGTTGTATGGTATGAAGTGTTGTACCACCATTCAGCTAGGGGTAACCATTGAGCCCACTGATTTTGCTTTTCCAAGGCAAAACACCTCAAATATGTTTCCAAACAATTGTTGACAACTTCCGTTTGGCCATCAGTCTGGGGATGATAAGATGTGCTAAGATGCAATTCTATGCCTTGTATCTTGAATAGTTATTGACAAAAATTGCTTGTGAAAAATGGGTCATGATCAGAAACAATAGAGTGTGGCATGCCATGAATCTTGAAGACCTGATCCATGAAGATTTGAGCCACCGTGGATGTTGTAAACGGGTGTTGAAGGGCATAGAAATGAGAGTACTTGGAAAGGCGATCAACAACCACCATGATGACGGATTTATTCCTCGATTTGGGTAAGACGGTAATAAAATCCATAGATATATCCTTCCAAATAACAGGTGGAATTGGCAACAGTTGTAGTGTTGCTAACGATTTGACTGTTTCTCCCTTGTTGCATTGACACACATCACATTCAGGTACAAAATTACAAATTTCCTATTTCATACCATCCCAGAAAAAGGAACATTTGACCCTGTCATAGGTTTTGGTGAACCCAGAGTGCCCTGCTGTGGGTGTAGCATGAAGCTCAGAAAGTACCATGGATTTAAGCTTTGATTGTTTACTTAAATACAAACAACATTTGTATCAAAGTTCCTCATGGAGCCAAGAGTATCTTGGGGAAGTTGGAGCATTGGACTGCAATTGTTGGATCAACTGCGAACTTTTAGGGTCTTGTAGCCATTCCTGGCAAACAGCCTGGAGCCAATCTGGTACAATGAATGAAAGAGAAAAAAGGGATCCTTCATCTTCATATTTTCGGGAAAGTGCATCTGCAACCACATTGTCTTTGCCTTTCTTATAAATGATCTCATAATCATATCCAAAGAGTTTAGTCACCCATTTTTTTTGTTCCGGGGAGGAAATGCGTTGTTCCATAAAATACTTGAGGCTTTGATGGTATGTCTTAATTTGGAACCATTGCCCCAATAGATAAGGATGCCGCAGATCCACGACATGTAGAATAGCCAACATTTCCTTTTCATAGATGGATTTGCCCATATTTCTTTCAGATAGTTGCTTGTTGGTAAGGGCC
>JASDQU010589741.1:54251-66705 GCA_032191745.1 Picea mariana
GAGTTGGCCTTCACTGCAGTGGAGGATATATATTTTATGACTGGGCTCCCTTTTCTGGGAACTCCTTTATCGACAGAGCCCATGTTACCCGGGGATGGGCAGTTGGATACCTTAGCCCGGAGGTACTGTTCGGGGGAGAACTTCATGTCGGGTTTCGTGGTTAGAATTGGGGCGATGGATGCCCTTGTACATCGTTGCATGGAAGCAATGGTTGTGAGAGTCTATGGGTCTCTTGCGACTCATCGGATCAGCGGGGGTCAGCTGAGGGTTATGCAGAGGGCGTTGGTAGGTGAGCATTTTGCTTGGGGCATGATGATGCATGCCAAGATGGTAGGGCATATGGATAGGTGTCGAGCTACTGAATCAGGGGAGTTCACCTTTGGGTCCATCTTGGTGGCGTGGTTCTTGGAGAGGGTGCCTATGTTGCGCCCTAGAGTGCTTTTGGATGCACCTGGTGTGCGAGAGCCGCGATTGAGGTGGTGGGAAACTATTTTGGTTCTCCATGGTGGTGGGGAGGGGGGCCATTTTTCATGACCAAGGCTGCATAGGTGTGGCATCATATGCCACAGATTATCCTCCCATATTCATATTTTGGGGTGGACTTCCAGGATGATCCGGATATGGTGCTACCCCCGGGAGAGGTGTTCGACCATAGAGGTAAGATGTTATATTTGATGTTTTGATATGTTAGATAGCATATATATTTTTATGTATGGATGGATGTTGATGCTATCATTTATTTGTTGTATGTGCAGATGTGGGACCTCGTGGGCACGAGGTTGAGTTGGTTAGAGCATCGGCTCATCAAGGGTCGGTGAGACCGCCGTGGGGAGGACTGCGGGCAGGAGAGAGACGACGATGAGATGATGTTGGGGCGAGGCCCGTTGACGATGAGAGAGCAGCTAGTCAATGTCGTTATGATGACCCTAGGGAAAGGCCATCACAGGCTCCTTCGGCGAGGGCCAGGGGAGAGTTTGATGATTTTTGTCATCGATTAGAGGTGGTTCTACAGGGAGTACTCGAGGGGATGTGGGTGTGCATCTAGGATGAGGGGGGTCTTGGAGCAGTGTATTGGTCTTTCAAAAGAGTCATGGAGTCTGATCCGCAAAGCAGTTGTAGCAGGACCAGCTATGATTGGGCGGTTGCCCCTAGGGCCTGAGGGACCGGTAGCTGGTGGGGTACCTCCGCCAGAGGGAGGACTAGGTGGTGGTGCTCTGGAGGCACCATGAGTGCCTTTATGTATTTTTGGTATTTATATAGGTCTGCAAGACTATTTAGTGTGGTGACACTGGTTTTGTATCTATAGGGGCGAGGTGGTTCACCGACCTACGGATGTTTGTACATGTACTATTTTTTGTAAACATTGATGGCACATTGACCGATATATATATATATATATATATATATATATATGGATATACTTTTGGGATCTTTGTGGTGTTCACATGTGTTGATGGTTTTTATTGCTTTTGATGATGTCTAATCTATATGCTGTGACTGACTTTGTATGTATGTGTGATGGGATCTGGGATCTTAATGTGATAAATGCCAATCTAACACTAGGTTAGCCATATTTTCTTCTATCTGATTGTATTGTCGTGGAATATGGGTGAATGTGATTGAATCAAAATGTAGAGATAAAAGTCTAACTTGCAGGTATAGGCGAAAGAGGCAAGGATCGCAGACACGATACACATTGTTGAGTTGGAGGACGACGAGTTGGGAATCTAGTAAGACTCTTAGATAATGAATGTGGTGGTTATTGGCTTCTACGAGGAGGTTCAATGACGACTATGTATTCGGCTTGGTTGTTGGTAGTTGATCCCAGGCATATGTCGTTGGACAAGAGTAGTTCATGTGAGGAGGTGAAGAGGGCCCAAGTGACCGACACGAGATTCTGTGTCCAATAGCTAGCTCTGTTGGCGTAACCGATGTGGTAGGCCATTGGGGGAGTCATCTGTAAATAACACAAATGGTAGATTAGATGTAAAGTATGGAAAAGAAGATTAAAAACTCTACAAAAAAGTGTACAAAAATAACAAGCCTAGTGTAGAATGGCTACGCTCAGACGGGTTCTTTGAGAGGGTGACCTTCTGGGGAGGCCAAGATGTATGCACCTTTAGTGAGGCAATGTTGGATGATATAATGTCCATTCCATAACAATTCAAACTTGCCATGGCCAAAGGTATCATGAGCGATATCGTAAGCAAGGACGAGGTCGCCTTCGTTGAATGACCGAAGTTTGACATGGCGATAAAAGGTGGCCTTCGACCATTTTTTAGCTACCTCATTGTTATGTAATGAAGACTGGCGATCTTCATCCAGGGACTCTAAGTTCAACAAATGTTGTTACATTGGAGCAATGTCGGGTAATAGCTCAATAATGGTGCGTAGTGTGGGGATTTCACATTCGATAGGGAGAGTGGCCTCAACCCCATGGACAAGATGAAATGGTGTGAAACTAATGGCATTTTTAACTGTTGTGTGATAATCCCACAGTGCGGAAAACAACATATGGTGCCAATTGGTTTTATGTTTGTTGACCATACACTGCAACATGGTTTTGAGGACCTTGTTGACCGCCTCTACCTATCTGTTGGACTGAGGGTAGTATGGGGAGGCGAACTCATGGGAAAATCCTAACCTAGAGGAGAGCTCGACGAAAATCTCATTCTCGAAATGTTTCCCATAATCAGAGACTAATTGTAGGGGGACTCCAAAGCGGGAGATGACATGGTTAAAGAAAAAATGTGTTGCAGTGTCAGCAGTGTTGTTGAAGGTGGGCATGGATTCAGACCATTTGGTGATATAATCGACTGCAAGGATAATGTATTTGTGTCCATTGCTGGATGGGGGATTGTAAGTCATAAAGTATATGCCCCATTTGCAAAAGGGCCAACAGTTATGACTGGGTGTAGAAGAGAAGGTGGTGCTCTTACTTTGTTGGTGTATAGCTGACATGTGTCGCATCGCTTCACAGCGTGGATGCAGTCGTGAAACAATGTGGGCCAAAAATAGCTGGCTCGAATGATTTTCTGGTCTATGGAAATCCAAAATAGGTGGCCACCACATGCATCATTGTGGAAGTCATTCAAGACTATGTCGGCTTCATCAAGAGTCATACATCGACGAAGTATGGTGTCGACCCCTCGCCAATATAAGATATCATCGATAAGAAGGTAAGGAGGGGCCTGGTGTCGAATACGTCGACGATCATCCCTAGAGAGGTGGTTTTTTAACTTCTGTGTTCAGAGGTAGATGAGTAGATCGTCATACCAAGGATCGTTTGAGGGAATGTAAAATAGATGCTCGTCGGGAAAATCGGTATTGACAGGAGGACTAGTAGTCGTGGAAGGAAATGTTGTAATGAGTTTGGGAAGGATGAGGGATTTCTTTCTCTTGGGTGTTGTAAACTCGAGGTTGTACTCCTAAAGGATGACGATCCAATGGAAAAATTTGTCATTAATCTTCTGGTGACTGAGAAAGTGTTGCATGGGGTTGGAATCTGCTACAACTTTGGTAGTGCGAAGCAGGATGTAATGGCACAGTTTCTGAACTGCGAGGACAACTGCAAGGGTGAGTTTTTCTTCGTGATTGTATTTCAAGGGTGGCCCTNATAGATGACATGCTCCCGGTCGTCATCCCCTAATTGGATAAGGACTCCTGCTACAGAGATGGCTGAGGCTGATAAGTAGAGGATATAGTCACGATCATAGTCAGGTGGATTAATCAATGGGGCATTGGAGAGGGCCACTTTGAGATCATCAAAAGTGGTTTGGGCATGTTCATCCCATTGGAATGGGATATCATGACGTAAGAGGTGAAGGAAACCATGTGCCCGAGTGGCGTAATTGGGGACAAAGCGGCGTAAAAAGTTAGCTTTGCCTTGTAGGCTCTGTAGTTGGCGTAAATTCCGTGGTGGGGGAATTTTTGTGATACCTTGGACCTTGAGGGGTTCCACAGTGATGTTGCATTGGGATACGATAAACCCAAGGAGGTGGTCAGCAGTGACGCAAAATACACACTTGAGGGGGTTCAAGCAGATGTTGTACTGACGAGACCTGTGAAATATAATGCATAAGTCATCCAGGTGTTGAGCGTGTTTCTTGTATCAAGCGGTGAGATCGTCCAAGTAGGCGAGAATGATTTGAGCCAGATCATGAAAAATGTATGTCATGGCACGTTGGAAAGTGGCTCCAGCATTCTTGAGGCCGAAAGGCATGACAGGATATGAAAAGGTACCCCAAGGGGTAGTGAATGTCGTTTTGTATTGATCGGCTGGGTGGATCTGAATTTGGTTGTAGCCAGAGAAACCATCCATGAAGGACAAAGCCTCATGGCCGACACAATCATCGATAATTTGGTCGATAAAGGGTGTTGGAAAGTTTTCTTTAGGACAGGCATGATTGAGATCACGAAAGTCCGTATAGACGCAAATAGTGCCTTGCCTTTTGTTCACTGGGATGAGGTTGGAGACCCATGACATATATGCGATGGGGTATATGAACCCTGCAGCGCATAATTTGTCAATTTTGACTATGATGGATGTTGATTTGGATGGGTGTAAAGGATGTTTCTTTTGTCGTACAGGGGTAATATCAGGCCATGTGTCTATACAATGTTCGACAATAGAGGGATCAAGGCTGGGCATCTTTGTGTATGACCAGGAAAAAATGTCCCGGTATTCCTAGAAGAGAGATTTATAAGATATGAGTTCTTCAAGAGAGCATGCGGTGCCTATGGTGATTTCTTCTATGATTCCAAGTTTGATAGAAATATCAATTTTAATCGTAGGGGAGATATTGGCCATATTTCCTTCTTCAAAAGCACTGGGGGTAGGGATAGGTTTATTGAACCAATCTATGTGCCCAGGGGGGAGAAAATATTTGGTTTCGATTGCATATATGGAGTTTTGAACAGGAGGTGCAAAAGTGTCCTGTGAAAGAAAGATTGCTCTGTGATGGAGCGAATCCCATGGGAAATCGAGGGTAGTTAATTCCTCGAGGATGTCCTCGTCATAGTGGAACTGTCGATAAGACAATGGATATGGGGGAGAAACTTTGGTGACTGTTAACACGTGGTTATCTACTGGTGAAGAAGCAGGGAATATGATGCAAGGGTGTTCCGTGGGTTCGCTCGACATAAACCAAATATCGAGATATTGTGGGTTAAAAATGGAAGTTGGGCATAAGATTTCCATGGCTAAATGAACAAGAGAGTTGGGGGGATTTGGGGAAAAATCCTCTTCCAGGCTGTCGATGAACCACGGAGGAGTGGGAAGTCCCTCAGCCTCGGGGGAGAATATATAAACAATATCTAGAGAGGGAGTAGGGGGAACTACGGGCGTTGTTGGCGTTGGGGGGATGGGAGGGGTTTGAATAAGGGCCATTTGATGATGCCTATATTCAATTATCATGGGACACTGATATGTGAAGTGATCAAGTGATTCACATAGAGTGCAAGGACATCGCATCCATTCGTTGATGGAGGTTGTGACATAGTGGATGTTGGTGACCTGTGTTTGAAATGACATGGATGGAAGGGGTTCTTGTTGAAAGCTCTCGTGAACTGTCATTAGCGTTTGACAAAATTGAGGTAATGTTGGGAAATGGTGGGTGTAATGGCCATACTTTGAACAAATGGCACATGCGAATTTGGTTCGCAACCCTTTGCTACCTATGTTAGGGGAGGAGGTGGTAGTACTGGAGGAAGTGATGAGTGGTGTCATTGCCCGAGGGAGTTGGATTAGATTGTGTAGCTCAGGGAGGGACAAGCATTTATTGGTAGGGTGTACGTCTTTCTCGCATAGTGCACAAGGAGGTTGAACTCGGGGAGGAAGTGGAGTAGTGGGCTCTTTCTTCTTCTGTCTGCCCCCATTTGTAGTACTAGTGTTGGTGGGTGGGGGTTGGGGCGGTGGAATGGGAGTAAGTATTGGAATCTGCATCAGGATTCCCTCTATTTTGGGATGGAGGGATGGTTGAGGGACCATCTCTGGTGGGTGTAGATACCATACTAGAATTTCCAACACCATATTGGGAAGGGTAAGCATTGCAGCTACTTGGAAATCTTGTACGCCCGATGGGGGGTAAAAGAAAGGGATTTGGGTATAAGGGCTTGGGGGACTATCTCCCAAACCAGAATGTGGCCCTAAGGGAGGGTAACATGGGGAACATGTGGAGCTGGAGAATTCTCGGGGAATTCCTAAGGGAGGAGCTTTGTGACCAGTGGGACGTCAGATAGTAAAGAAGCCTCTGTGGGAGGAAGCATATCACTATTTTATGTTCCATTGGATGAGATGACACATACTTGTGCTAAGGGATGTATGAGAAGGGGTGCTCCATGGTACGTCCTTAGCAAGGATGGGTCTTTGAAAATTCCAGGACCCATCTCAATGAGTGGGTAGGTGTCGGGATTGGTGTGAATGAGAGGTAAGATGTTATCGATGTTGGAGGAAGGGTTGGGCTCGTAATGTGACACTTGGTCAATGGTGACGATTTTCCTATTGTGAGGGAACATCATTGGGCGAAACACGAAAGAGGCCACAATCTTCATCACATACATGTAGCTACGCCCAAACAAAATGTTGTAATCAAGCGGAGCTTCGATAACTTCAATGTCAATGAGGATAGTTTTTCCTCGAGTTCAACGAGGACATTTTGAAAGAGCCCTTCAGGAGAGGATGGTCGTCTGTCATAATCTCTCAAAGTGATGGTAGATGTTATGAGCTCTGGGGAGCCAAGTTTCTGCCACACAATTTTGGACATGATGCATGTGGATGCACCTTCATCAATAATAAAACGATGAAATGTGATGTTCTGAATTTTAACTGGTATTTGGAAAGCAACTAGAGCGGGGAGACGTGATTCCCCACTATCGAGATAAAAGGTGATGAGTCGATTATCAACAGGGTCGACTTCCCCTAGGGTAGAAAGTAATGATTTCCGTTTAGTGGGACATGTTTGAAGAACTTCTAAGACAGACATGGCAACTGGGGATTAGGCCAAGTCATTGACCAGACTATAATTGTGTGCCTCCCTAGCCTGAGGGTTGCTGACATTCCTTCGTAATGGGATGCGAGGAATACGAAAGGGTGTATCAGTATTAGGGTGTGGAATCATCAAAGGGGGGAAATTTGTGACTGGGGTTTCTTTCGAGATGGTTAGAGCAGAGTCAGGGGGTGCGTTGTATTGACGACTATGTGTTTGTAGAAGGACTTCTTCCTCACTAGTGAGGAGGATAGTATGATCTGTAGGACTTCCTAGGTTTTCATACTGTCCCATCTGTGGTGGGGTTGTATGCATATTATGTTGGGTGTTCATTACCCCTTAGTGTGTTATGGGGTTTTGTAGTACAGTGGGAGGTGGTTGTTGTACATATTTTTGTGGGGCCTGCTGAGGGGCAAGTGGTGTTGGGGGACGTGATCCGCTTCCAGATTATTTCATCCGTTTGAAGTCAGCAATTTGAGGGAAATGGTGAGTATAATGGACATATTCACCACAAAGGGCACAAGGGAAGTTTGTCCAAAGATTGTTGTTGTTGTTCCCTTGGTGTTTGTTATTATTTTCCCCTTGCGGGTTCTAGTTCCCTTGATTCTGGTTGCCCCCAGTAGGTTGGTTTTGTTGGGGGTGATTCCCTCTTGGTCCAGGATTATTGTTGTTTCAGTTGTTTCCTTTCTTTTTGGCATTGTTCAACTGATGGGTCGGATTAGTTGTATTCAGTTGTTCGAAATTTTGATATTTCTGAATGGGAGAGGGTTGAACAAAGTTAACCCTAGCTCCTTGTGGTGGAGCCACGGGCTGTGAGGGGCCAAGAAACATAAAGTACAGATTATTTGGTGGTAATGGTCCATAAGGTGTATAAGAAGGCATAGCGCTTTCGCTATAGCTTAGGGTGTAAGATGAGGTAGAGGGGGTACCAGAACTTGGTTGATCCACTAGGCACATTGTGGGTGCCAGCGGTGGTATACTGATGGGTAGAGGAAAGGCAACGGGGTATGGTTGTTGATAAGGAGGAGGTGGATAATAAGGGGGTCCACCGTATGTCGGTGGGTATTGAGGTGTTCCATACATAGGTGGTTTTGGGGGGTGTGAATTGTGGTGTGTAGTGGTACCAATCAATCCATCCGCTGAGTGAGACATCCCAGGTTTGTCTTGGCCAAATGGCATGGGTCTCGGCATGTCAGGTAGTACTTTATATAAATATCTTGACTGTGAATAAATGAGTTCGATCTGTTGGGCCTTGCTGATAACTTCTTCTTCCGATTGAGGGAAGGTGGCAGCCACATATTTTGCAAGGAGGGAAACAAGTGATTTGAAAAACCAATTAAGGCATTGCTGCAGGGTGGCTTCAGCTTTGCAGAGACTATGTCGTCGGCGCCATTCGTGAATGTGGTCGGTGATGTGCATGGTGGAAGATTGTTTAAACTCTGAGAGTAGTTCAAGACCATTTTCATGACGGATTGGGAGTTGAAAGAAGGTAAAAAATGCTTTGGCTAGAGATTCAAAGGTTGTATGGGACCCCGATTTTTCTTCTACATACCAATTGGTTGATGGGCCAGTGAGTGTGCATTGAAATAACCTCAATCGGACTGAGTTGTCCATGATGTTGTTTGAAGAGCACCATAAGTGAAAGGTCATGATATGGTTGGTGGGATCGCCTCCCTCCTTTCCTTCAAACTTGGGGATGTCTGAAGGCAGTTTGGTAGGCATTGCAGGCCATGTGGGGTCATGCAAAATAGGATCATTGGTGAGCTTAGTCAGATCCGGTATGTTGAGGGAAGCCAAGTAGAGCATCTGAGGTGGTAGTGGAGAATTAGCTCCAGCCATGGTGGGAATGTTTTGTGTCCCTGACCCATTGGGGGGGCTAGGTGGGGTGGTACTTCCTCTTGGGGACGAAGTGTTCCCCTCACTTCCTTGTACAGTAAAGTGAGTGGATGGTTGGTCTTGGGAAGTGGACCCAAGTAAAGTGGAACCGAGCAAAGCAGATCCTAATACAGTAGCGCTCATAGGAGTGTGAGAAGGTGGAGCCGATGAGTTGGCAAGACTAGGAACTCCCCCTAGAATGGGAGGGAGATTTAGCAAGCGTCTAGAATGATGGGGATTTTGTGGGTCCCCTATGATGTACGACTAGCAAAGTGGATGTGTGTGGATGGTGATGAGAGAAAGTAAATGAACAAGAGCCTTTATAATTTTTGGACCTTCACAATATAATTCATGGTCGCATGTAATCACAAGAGCATTATACATAAACCAATTGATACATACGCATATATGTGGGTAGGTGGTTTGTGTCTACATGGGTGAATAAATAAAAACAAATGCTCATGTCCTAAAATACGTAGCGTCCTTCCTCTCAAATAGCACTAGACCTTCCAATAGCACTCAATAGTGGGATTTGAAGCCACTGGAAGAGGAACTAGTGAAGGATGAAGTAATCAGTTATAATGAGGGGTAGAAGGTGCATATCTTGAAAGAGTTGGCAATATTTCCCAATAGCCACACAAAATCTGATCAAGGTGCAATTGCAGCCCACAATTGCCACCTGGGTAGATGTCCTACAATTTGGTCACTAGGTACCTCGGTCAAAGTGTGGCATTTAGATTTTAAGCCTAAGAAATGGGTCATGGGATGGATCCCATCCAAGAGGTGGGTGCCTCAAGGGGGGATGCACAGAACAACCAGACCTCGGCCTTGAACCCTTCACGGGTATCTCCCTGCCTTATGGAGTTAGGAACACTTGACTTGGAGGATTTAAAGTTCAGTATTTGACAACTTCTATTGTTTAAAGATTTGAGAACCAGATAACGGGGAGTTATTTGGATGCCTATCCCCGAGATCCTACCTAGACTAAAAAATTTCTTTTGGCACCTCCTGTGGAGGAAAACTTAGTGAGTTTTTAGAAAAAATTTAGACGTGTTTGTTTGAGAGGTTGGGGGTTTGAACCAACCTCTTTGAATTTAAGAGGGAGTGGATAGTTTCGTCAAGAAAGGGGTGGGGTGTTTCGGAATCCCTTTCGAGGAAACATACTTCAACCTCCACAATTTGAGATGAAAACTATGTGAGTGAGTGGTGACTTTGTGTGTGAACAAGTGAAAGTGTGTCAAATTTTTAATAAGTTAGGTGTCACCTTGCTACATGTGGACTTCGTGTGGTCCTTACAAGTCTTGATTACCTAATTAACTAAATGGCATTGGTACAACCTTGTGGAATTTTAAAGTCCCTAGGAAACTAGCATATGGACATATGGGTCCTTGCTAATCCTTTAACTCCCTAGTGTGATTTAATCTAAGAAATCTTCAAAACTATCCTAGATTGTGCACATGTGGGCATGTATGGGCCCATTACAAAACCTTTAAACTTCCCTAGTGATTTACTCTAAGAAAGAAAATTTCAACACTATCCTATCTTTGTAGCATGTGGGCATGTATGGGCCCGTTACAATCTTAAGATGTGTTTGAAAAAATAAACTAAGAGGAGTCTCGAGGGGGCTATTGTCCTCTCCTAAAGATTTTGTCTTTTTAAGGGAGATGAAATTTTCCCTCAATGTCTTTCTGATTCTCAAAATCGCTATGGGGCGCGAGAGAAGAGCATACTCAACGATTGATATCCAATTTATGGTCCCAATTCAAGTTTTATATGTGATTTAGAATGATTCCAACTTAAAATTTAATCAAAGCAAGCCATCCATGTGGCAAAATGAAAGAAAAAAGAGAAAAAATAATGATTTTAACCCCCCTAAGTGCCTATGTTTTGACTATCCCTTCATGTGGAGAGGGAATCTAAGTGTGGTGCATATTACAATTTGCATAGAATCTAGCTTAATAAGGCTATGGGCCTTCAACAAGTCACAAAACTCTTACAATGTGTGAATTTTTGAGTAGATGCACAGGTCACAGAGTAGACAGAGGTGCATGTCGTGCCAATGCACAGATAAAAGACAACCCTTTGGCGCAAGTGCGCAAAATGCGTTGAGAAAAACAGTGGGTCGAGTGCACATGTGTTGAAGACGCGCCTGTGGGTCAAAAAACACACGCACTTCTGTTACACGACCGTGAATAAAATTTCGGATGAAATTCTCTCAACTCAGCTTTGAATTTGGCTTCCTGCAGGCCGATTATGGTTCTTGCAAATTAAATAAACAATAAAAAGAGCTAAAATAACCCAAATGGGGGAGGAAATTGATACCTATTCCCCAGTGGAGTAGTCAATCTGTTGCACCTCTTTTGTCACCTGAATGAGCAAAATAGAGATGCTTACAAGCCCAGTTGGGTTAGCTAGGAAAGAAAACAGTGAAAGAAAGAGTTAGAAGTATCAAGCATAAGAAGTAAAGAAATAACTAAGCTAAGAACAATAAAAGAAACTAAACTAGAGTGCATAAGGACATTAGAACAAGAAATAAACAACATTCATGCCACCAATGGAAAGGATTGTATTAGTGGAAAGAAAACACCAAAGAGAAAGAGAGATATATGGGTCCCCTCTTCCTCCAAGGGAGGGCTCTTGGACCCCCAAATATTGAGCTCTGCTTACAAGTAACAAACTAGAATGAAATGGTGAAGAGAATCCAAAGCACATTCACTCAAGAAGTGATATGAATGGCTAAATGAAATGGTGCTTGCATGCTCTTGATGAGAAAATAGGATCCTCCAAGAGAATATAAGCAACATAACAATACAAATGAATTCCTTGAAAATATAGTGCACCCATGGCCTCCTTATATAGCATAGCTTTGAGGCATTATGTAACAAGTTCTTAGTGTGAACAAGGGGCCCTTTAGGGCACCCTTAGGTCTTTGACCAGCCCCCCAGTCGGATTCAACCGAGATTTCGGTGTCAAATCAACTTGGAAGCTGAACAAGAAGTGGGTGGAAGGCTGACCAATATCATAAATGCGTTGTTCTGAGGGGTGCGTGGTTTTTTGCGTCCACAGTCGTGCATCGTGTGCATGTGAATTTTTCTTGCATTTCTAAATGGCGCATGTGCGCGAACTCCCTGTGTAGTCTTAGCGCATGCTGATTTTATAACTGGTTGTATAGTTTTGGACCTTTTGGAAATGCATTTTTGGTCCATGAGTGAACTATTGTGTGTTTTGAATATGCTGGATTCCTGTAACCATTTGCGGATGAAATTTCGGTGATAACACATGTGACATGACACATACCACTGGAAGTGGCATGAATTATACTATCCATCCATGGGTGTTGTACCTTCGTGTGTAATTTCCTTCATGTCTATCTACTTCAATCAATTGTTGGGTCCAAAAGCCAATGGCTAGGGTTGAAATCAATGACTACAACCAATGACTAGGGTTGACATCAATGACAACAAGCAATCTTCCAACAATCTCCCCCTTTGTCATTGATGGCAACACTCATGCTCCCCCTGTCATCATGATACCAATTTCTCTCCCCATTTGGCATCAATGGAAAAGGGTGGGGCTACTCCCCCTAGTTCAAT
>JASDQU010589742.1:0-34844 GCA_032191745.1 Picea mariana
AGGTTTTTCTATGCTATATTGATGTTTGGTTCTTAACATTTACCCTCTCTGTTAGTCCATCAGTTTGAGGGTGATATGCTATACTAAATAGCAATTTAGTTTCAAAAGAAACAAGTAGAGATTTCCAAAAGATTGAAGTAAATTTTGTATCTCGGTCAGATATGATTTCTTTAGGCATGCCATGCAGTCTAAATATATCTTTCATGAAAATAGTGGAAATATTTATTGACTTTCAAGTTGACTTGATGGGAATGAAGTGAGAAGCCTTGTTGATTTTTTCTACAACTACCATGATGGTGTCATTATGTTTGGTTGATTTTGGTAACCCCGTGATGAAATGCATGGAGATTGTTTCTCATTTCCATTCTGGGATTGGTAGGGTCTGCAACAACCCTACTGGATGTTGGTGCTCTACCTTAACCTGATGAGATTCTAGACACTTAGGTAAGTAATCAACTATGTCTTTTTTCATTCTGGACCAATAAAATAGTTTCCCAGTGGCTATGATCATCTTTTGATAACCAGGATTACCAGTATTTGGTATTTTGTGTACTTCATCCATTATGAACCTCTTCAAGTTATCACAATTTGGAATATACAACCTACCTTTGTAAGTTAACAAGCCATCATCTAACAATTGATAACCTTCATACTTCAACCATGTGGGATCTTGCTCTAAGTATGATTTCACAGTCTTGAAAAATGCATCTGTTTCTTGTGCACTTTTGACTCTCTCCTTCACATCCATTTTAGAGGTGCTTACAGCTGCCAAGTGAATCACTTTCATACTTCTTCTAAGGGCATTAACCACCCTATTTTATTTTTCTTTGATATGTTTGATTTCAAAATCAAACTCACTAAGGAGAGCCATCCATCTAGCTTGTCTAGCATTGAGATTTGGTTGATCAAGCAAGTATCTCAACCCACTATGCTCTGTCATAAGCACACATCTTATACCTAGGAGGTAACGCCTCCACATTTTTAAAGCATGTACTATGGCAGAGAATTCTATATTGTGGGTCACATAATTCATTTCATGCTCATTCAATTTTCCTGATTCATAGAAAATTACATGTCCTTCTTGCATAAGTACTCCTCTGATCCCTTCCTTGCAGGCATCTGTACACACAAGGAAGTTATTGTTTGGGTTTTCAATATTCAACACATGTGCATTGGTTATAAGGTATTTCAGTTCTTGGAATCTCTCTTCACATTCTGATGTCCAAATGAATTTAAATCCCTTTTTTTGAAGGGAGGTGATTGGGAAACCAATATTTGAAAATTCCTTTATGAACCTCCTATAGTATCTTGCTAGGCCCATAAAGGATCTGATATCAGATACATCCTTTGGGGTAGGCCAATCCATATTGGATATGATCTTGTTAGTATCAACTGCCACTCCTTATTCAGAAATAGCACGGCCTAAGTAATGGACTTGTTTATGGAAAAAGTGGCACTTACTAAACTTAGCATAGAGCTATCGTTCTCTTATCACTTGAAGCACTAGCTTGAGATGTTCTTCATGATATTCCCTATTCTTAGAATAGATTATGATATCATCAATGAAAACCAATACAAATATATCCAAGAACTTACTGAGTACATTATTCATTAAGTACATAAAAGTGGTTGGTGCATTTGTAAGCCCAAATGGCACCACCAAAAATTCATAGTGACCATATCTTGTCCTAAAGGATGTTTTTTGGATGTCTTCATCCTTAATTAAGACCTAATGGTATCCAGACCTCAAGTCAATCTTGGAGAAAATTGTAGCACCCCTTAATTGGTCAAACAATTCATTGATCCTTGGCAAGGAATACTTATTCTTAATGGTAATCTTATTGAGTTGTCCATAGTATATGCAAAACCTAAGTGTGCCATCCTTATTTTTCACAAAAAAGGTTGGTTCTCCCCATGGAGACACACTAGGACAAATATAGCCTTTGTCCAACATCTCCTTTAGTTGTATTTTGAGCTCAACTAGCTCTGGTGTACTCATTCTATAGGGTGTTCTAGACACTAACACTGCTACTGGTACAAGTTCTATTGAAAAGTCAATATCTCTTCTTGGAGGTATACCTAATACCTCTTCTGGGAACACATATGTATACTCTCTTAATATGGGATGGTCCTCTAGGCTTGGTTTACTATTCTCAATAGAGTTCAACACTTGTATTTCATATAAAGGACATCCTTTTCTGCAATACTTCTTCACTTGAAGGGATGATATTTGTCTCACTGAGACATGCTTTTGAATCCCTTATAGGGTTATCTTTCTTCCTTATTCATTTTCACACTCCAAAGTTTTACTGTAACATTCCAACTTGGTTTTATGGGAAGCCAACCAGTCCATGCCAATCAACAGGTCACAAAATCCTAAAGGGAGCATTTTTAAGGTTGCTTGGTTGGGTAATACATTCATAATGAATTGGCATGCTGGTATGACCTTTGTTGCTTTTCTTTTGGTTCCAGTGGCTAGTTGTACCAGCCATGATTTAACATATTTAACTTGCTTTAATTTACATTTCTAAATAGTTTGAGGGTAAAAATAACTCAAATTAGAACCAAGGTCAATTAAAATTGAAACTAGATGGTTGGAAATCATACCTTCCAACTCCACCACTGAAGCTTGGTGGTGAGCTTGTCTATTATCCAAGGCTGCATAAATTTGTGGCATGCTCATAGCCACATCATTGACTGTGGTAGCCTCTTAGACATTGTAGACCCTCCTATTGTTCTATTTCCTATGTGAGAAGTCCCTCAGCAGATGTTCTTGTCCACAACCCCAACATTTCAAGGGTTCTTGTTGGTTGTGGAGCCTGATTATCTTCCCGATTCAGAGGTATTTGTTTTCAGGCATGTTTATACCCCATGAAGACTTTACACCCCAGAAGAATGTACACTCTTCCACACGGGGGAGTGCAGAGGGGGGTTACCCCATCTGCAGGGTCCATGGGCAATAAGGCCCCCTATGGAGTTTCGGGGGCAAAGCCCTTGAAGAAAAAATTTCCTTGTAAATGTATATTGTAATTTCATTGTAAATTTGGACCGTTCATTATAAGGTTGCAGATCTAACGGTATAAATTATGTTATTTTTTTTTTCCCTAGAAGGAAACTCTCTATTATGAGCGAAATGTATTGCAGCTAGGCATGGTTTTACAACGGGTTTACAATGGGTTTGTTGTAGGTTGTATCCCTTCATTTTTCAGATAATAATAAAGGAAGGACCTGGAAATTTCTCTAGTGGATGTATCCCACAATGGGTGAACCACGTATATCTGTGTCTTTATTGTATTGTGTATCTTCTCTGTTTTATTTCCGCATTGTTTTATTTTATTGCTCCGCGATCCTGTTTTTCTAACAATTATGTCTTTGTGTTATCATTCTACCTGAGGTTGCTCCAAAGTGTGTATTTCCACTCTGAGATGGGAATTTTTTCTGATATACCCTTTTAGTAGGAAGGCTCATATTAGAACCTTTCCCATGGTTCTTAAATCTTGAGGGTCTAAACCCCTTCTTCTTGAATCCCGAATTACATTTCTTCTTCAAGTCCTCATGAGGTTATGTCTTATTCTTAAATTTCTCATAGAAATACCTTGCCTTCCTGTTACACATGATTTTGGTCATCTTGGTGATGTATTAACAATGATGTATTCAGGCTCCCAACAAGGAATTTTTTCCTGAGAAAAGTGGCCTTTGTCTACTTCCAAAAATATATTTTTAAAGTGAGTTCATAGGCTGCCTATGGCCTAGGGTGTGAGAATCACTCATTCTCGCAGGCCACCTACACTTAGGGTGCAAACTTCTCGTAGTTTTCTCCATACACAAGGTGCGAACCTATTTTTAAGCTTGGAAAGGAGAAGAGGTCTCGAGGGTTCTAGAAGGGAATCTTCTAGAAAGTGAGTTGGCATTCGTATGGTTTTCATTTTACTGACTTCTCAGATTTGATGGGATCATCCTCATCCATGTAACCATCTCTCCTTCTCATATATATTGAAAGGTTTCTCATGGAAAAGGTTAAGCAAGATTAATTGAAGAATTGGTGAAAGAATTGTGTGAAGAACCCTGCTTGGACAGAGGCTTGAAGATTCTAGTTGGTCTATCAAGAGAAATTAGATCTTCTTCATGCAAGTATGGAGAAAGTGTGTGTGTTGGAACCAAGGGTCATTGAAAGGAAGCTTGCGACATCAAGACGACCAGGTTGTATCTTCTACTTTCAATTAATATGATACAACGCCATGTCCCTTTCCCATAAAGTCACTCTTACTTTATTGTGTAATTCCTTGATCATATGCATAAGTTGACGTTGAATACATTTTTCTATCTTCACTTTGGTTGGTTTGTGTTGTTTTGGAATTGACCTCACGAGAGCACCAGAGCAAAGCGGGAGGAACAAAGACCTAAGGAAGCGATATAAAGGTATGTCAGTTGTTCCTCCCTATTAGCAGATTCAATGATTACAACTTAGGGAAAGAGTCGTGTCCTGTCCTGTTTTGTTCTAGATCCAGGTGGATCTAGGGATATCTATTAGTGTCCGCACCTGCCAATTAGTCCGATAACAAAATTGGCGACTCCACCGAGGATGCAACCCATTTTTTAGTGGTTTTTGGTGTTTTTCCTTCTCGCACTGTACACCACTGCCTGCCTGCGAACATATTTGCAAAATTTTGGGATTAAGGTTTTTTTAATGCTCAGATGCCCAGACTTGTAGGTGTGTCTGAAGAGAACTTCTTGGGCCACTGATTGATTGTTTCTTGACTTTGGATTTTGTGAATTATTAGTCTTCGGAAATCAAAAGCACTTCTTGTTCATTTTTTCTCAACTGTTATCTCTTGACCTTTTCTTAATGAGGATATAATCTCGGGTCCTAAAATCCGAGTACTTGTTTGCTTGGGAGCTGGTGATCTGTTTAAAAGTTGGGATTATTTGTCTTTTTCAATTGCTCATTACTTGGAAAATTGTTACTCTCATGCATTTGAAAAGACTAGTCTTGTCTGCTTGTTATGTTTGTCTTCATTGAAAGATTGGTTTGAGTTTTTTGTATATTTCTTTTCATTAGTTGTTTGTTTTTTCTTAGTTCCACCACTGTTGTGTGGTTTCTATTGAAAATTAAAAAACATTTTTCTTTTTTAAGCATTTTTTTCGAAAATATTGGCACTCAATCATTGAAATAGAACGAATAGAGAATTGGCATTGTTCGTGATTCGTTGATATTGTATTTCAAAGAAGATTGTATATCGTAGTTCAGGATTGTTCCAGAAAACTCCTCTTTCCCTCCTGTAAATAGGGTTCATCGAACAAGAATTGATATTTTTCATTCCTATCTATGCATTGTTGGGTCAGAGTCTCACACAACATCGGTTTCATTTCCGTCTCCTTTGAGTAACAACAGCCTTTAATAATATCGCGCGAATTTTAAGATTTAACTAGTAACTCTTTTCTAGGACTCTATTACACCAAAATTAGCTAGGATAGAGATTTGGAATAGGCAGAGAGATACACTCTCCAAAGCACAAAACACACAATAGCATCTTGTGGTAAGGAGTGTCAAATTCCATTTGCAACATTTTGTCCTGGGAAGCCCTTCTCACACAAGGGTCAAACCCGAGGTCGCATTGATATTGACAGAGTTACTCACCCTGCTTTTCTAATATCGGTGTAGAGATTGCATGTATTACGGGGGTCACTTGAAGGTATACCCACAATGATGAGTGGAAGCCTCTCAAGCTGATTTCGAGCTAGATACCCTGCCCTTGCGTGTGGATCAGACTGTTGACTATCCCCCCAGGCTTTATTGTTGTTGGTGGTAATCTTAGTGGCCTATCTTATTAGGGTCTTACATAAGGTGAGTGTGAAGGGGAAAGTCTTCACGGTACCTGGAATCGACATTGGCCAAACTCACTCGAGCTCCTTGGAGGGTATACCCACGATTATGTGTGGGAGCTTGCACCAAGGTGTAAGTCCATTAAGCAGGTTGTCAACATAACTTTTCCACCCTAGCCCAACCCCTTTTCATCTCGTTGTTGTGACGTTGGATTTCATCACCAACTAGTGACTTTGGAATTAGAAGGTCTTGTTTTTTGGCTTTGCTTCCTAGATTTTTTACTAGCGCACGCTGTTTGTTTACCCAAGTTGACCACTGAATTTTCTTTGTAAGTTTTCAACTCAATCACAATTGACCCTCCATGCCATTCACGTAGAATGCACGGTTTACCCCCAGAAAATATGGAAGGTTCTCAACCCTTGCCTACCAACTCACCGGAGGGCTCTCCTCAACAGAGTGAAGTCCAAGATGTCACCACTCCACAAGTGGAAAGAACTGACTCTATAGAACGGTTCCAAATTACTAATTCTCGAGAGGAATTTTGAATCCATCCTGACTCTGAGAGACGTATTATGCGAGTGAATTCTTCCAGAGACTTGGTTGTTTTATCTTTTGGATTACCAACTGTACCCTTTCCAGGACCTGAGGGTCGAGATCCTTTTTGTACTACTGGCATTTTTAGACGGGATCTCTTTCACTCAGGAGTAGGCGTTGATATCACCATCTCACCTGCGCTACCCAAAACATCTGATCCAGATGCAGTACCTTTTACTACTGCTTATTATTTTCCTGGTACAGAAGCTCTGCGAGATGACCACATCTTGACTCTCCCTTTACAAATGGTCCATTACACAGATACTACGAGTCTTCACACTGGGATTACCACGGCTAGCCAAGACCCTATTTGCACACCACTTTCACCCAGAGTCACCCTGACACTTCCACCCAGATACCATGCATTGAATGCCTCTATCCCCATTCCTACGCAAATCACATACGTAACTCCTAGTGGTCCCACTTCTTCTGGGCACTCTCCTCTCGGTTTTATTCCGACACTTCCTCCACCCCCTTTTAGAGGACCTTTTCCATCCTCTATCAGATGCGCTGATCCTAGTGGAACCATTCCATCATTCACACCAAATTACCAGATTCTTGTTGGTGGAAAATTTCACCAAGGATGCCCAACTCAACCCCCCCTTGCAGGGAAAATCCCAATTGGAACACAACCCTCGATTGGAGGACAACCCCCACTGACCCCACCCTATGGAAAAAACATACCTCCATCCTTGGCCTAGTATTGGAACCATATGATACAACATAATCCTCAATTGACTGGGGGGCAACAGCCTCAAGCTACATCCGTTATACCCCCTACTATAGGCCAACCATATCCAGGTACGTCTAAACCTATTTGGGGCTCGAATGCTCAACCCCATGCCCATGTTCAAGGGTAAAATCCCATGAGTTACTTGCCTCCACAACAATCACCGAATCTGCCTAGATATTTGCATTATATGCAGACTGCTTATGGTCCCACTGGTTTGCCGATGGGACTCCCTTCCCAAAGCCACCAATACCCGCATGTGAATAGACAGTTACCTTTCTTAACCACCTTGGACCTCCTGGATCTGTCGAGGATTTTAAATGATCCGATCCATCACTCTCCCCAATGGCCCACCATACCGGCCAAACTACCATCTGACATCCCTAAATTCGATGGCAAAGAGGGAGAGGACTTGAACAATCACATAATGAATTTTCACCTTTGGTGCTCATCCAACTCCTTGATGGATGACTCTATTCGTTTACGCTTTTTTCAACGAACTCTCACAGGTTCTGCCGTGAAGTGGTATATAAAATTACCATGAGGGTTCTTTGCTGACTTCAACACCCTCGCTATGGCTTTCCTCACCCACTACCAGTTACTGATCCGCTATGAAACAGGGACCGATAGTTTGAGTTCTTTTAAACAAACCAAAGCCACTCATATCTCCGATCACATTCATGAGTGGTGATGGAGACGACGTCTCATAAAACTCGAACTTCTCGATCAGTTGCTAGTAGAGTGGTTCACAAAATCATTCGTGAATGAAATCGGTCGTGACATCGCCATGGGTGGAGTTGTCATAGAATAATAGACCATTAGTCGTGCTCAATACCTTGACCTCGTTTACTCACAAACGGGTACTCCTTATGACTTACTCCCTGATGCACCTCATCCTTCTACTTCCACCACTTCAACTACTCCTGCTGCTTCTCATGCAATTGACGGTGTGATTGGCACTTTCCATGCCCAACCACATTCTACCCAAACCTCTAGCAACAACCCCAAACCCATTTCTTGTAATGTTCAAAATGCTCTGTCTCCTACCCCTCCCACCGACAAGACTTCTGAGGTAAATGCTGTTCAATCTACCCCCACCGGTAAAAACAAATCTAGAAAGGGAAAGGGTAAGAATAAGGAGGAAAATAATAATTCACAAGCAGAGAGAACCAAACCACCACTTGTTGACGATAGGGATAAGCACAAACCCCGATACCCTTGTCTTATCTGTGGTGATGATCACTACACTAAATATTTTCCACGACGAGCCGAGGTTACTAAGTTCCTTCAAGAGACCACGAAACCACCCACTCCAGTCATATTGTCACAACCCTTCCCTTCTCAACAACAAGCCCAATTGGTCATTCATGACCAACCATCTCCCTCCAATACATCCTATGTCTTAATGTGTACAGGTGATTCAAAGCAAAACGACATCACACTTACACCTCGATCCAAAGATTATTCCTCCTCTAAAGAGAAGGTTGATGCTATACCTCCTTCATTGGTCCAACCATCTCCCATGACTCCACCTACCAACGGTCCTCTTCATCTCGAACGACTGAGCCTCGACACAATCCTTTGCCCTCCTCCAAAGGGCATCGTTCAGAAATTGGCTTTCAATCCTCATGCATGTGCTTCCCAGAACTACAGTATTGTTGAAGATCTGGCCTAAGCACCATCCGTGATGTTAGCCCTTGAAGTCCTTCAAAGCTGTCCTATACAATGGAAGGCACTGTGGAAAGCTATCGGTGGAATCGACCCTACGGATACAAATTTAATAATTTTTGACTTGGAAGATCACATTCCAAGGTTACCCCCTCAACTCGCATTGCAAATACAAGTTATTGTCTTCGACAAAAAATTTTGTAGAACCGTTATCGACGAGGGTTCTGTCATGTCTATTCTCTGCTGGAAAGCCATCGGCTCTCCCTCTTTGAATGAATCCCATAACACACTCAAATCCTTTAATGGCTCCAGTTTTAAGCCTTACGGTGTCCTCCCTTCACTTCTAATTACATTAGAATGCAAGATGGTCCAAGTTGAAGTAGAAGTCTTTGAAGCTTTTCTCAATTACAACCTCCTACATGGGCGTAGCTGGATTGATTCCATGCGCGTAGTTGTGTCGACTCTTTTTCGTGTTGTACATTTCCCACATCAAGGAAAGGTAATTACCGTCGACCAATTAGCCTTCTTTAACTCAGATGTGCGTACTGGAAACTTACCATTCATTGCCAAACCCCCCCAGATACGAGAACATCAGTGCGGGTCTTCTTAAAGACTCCTCGTTAATGGGTACCTTCCCCATCCCACCACCCAATGTTCCACATCTGTCTGTTGCTTCAATTAATATGATCTCCACCTCTATTCATGGAACCCCTACATCTCATGACCCATGGATGGTACTTGACCCTGACGATCATCTTCGTTACGATGACGAAATGCCTTTGAGTCCGGTCGAATCTGCCTATCAGGCCATTCAATCGACAATCCCTTCTACCCCCTCTCTTGGTGATTTATCTCTAGATCCTTTTCGCGTCATTTTTCCCATAGATGAGATGATTATGTTTGTTATGGAAGACACCCCCTGGGATGATGGACATCATCATTCCATCCCCTTCCTGGAACAACACACCATCGAGAGTTACCAACAGATCTTGACCCCGTCGACCGTTGTCATCATTTCCACCATTCCCAAGCCTACACACGATGTGTTTTTTGAAGGGAACTTAAGCAATATCTCACCCACCATTCCCCTCAACATATCCATAAAACCTGGAATTGTCGAAAATGTGCATATTGGAGCTTTGTGTTCCCCTAACGAGATCGTCACCTACAAGTCACTTTTCAAATAATTTCGCGACGTCTTCGCCTGGAGCTATGAAGAAATGTTGGGTATTGACCACGACATTGTGATACATGAGATTAAGACATACCCAGACACTAAACCCATCTAGCAATGCCTTCATCCGATCCACCCAAGTAAAGCGGCTGCTATCAAGCTTGAAGTCGAGAAACTTCTCAAAGCTGACTTTATTTACCTGGTGGCTCTCATTGACTGGGTTTCCAATCTTGTCCCGATCGAAAAGAAACAAGGCACAATCCACATGTGCATTGATTATAGGGATATTAACAAAGCATGTCCTAAAGACTACTTTCCTACTCCCTTCGTTGACTAGATTGTCGACCATTGCGCTGGAAGTGAAATCTTCTCTGATGGATGGTTTCTCCAGATATAATCAAATCAATATTGTTCCAGAGGATCAACACAAAATCGCTTTTATTTGTCCTTCGGGCACTTTTGCTTATCGAAAACTTCCTTTTGGTCTAAAAAACACTGGCGCAACTTTCCAGCATGCTATGTCTTATGCCTTCCATGATATGAAGCACATCGTGCAGCCATATCTTGATGACTTACCCACTCATTCCATGCACCGAGTCGATCATCCAATACACCTCCGAGCCATTTTCCTCCGATGTCGGTTTTACCATATACGCTTGAATCCTCACAAATGCATTTTCTGCGTAGAATCCGGCTGACTTCTAGGCTTTATTGTTTCACGTCAAGGGATTAGGGTAGATCCTTTGAAGGTCAAGGCAATTATCAATCTCCCTCCGCCTTCTTTGCTTCGCTAGTTACAAAGTTTGCAAGGGAAAACAAACTTTCTTCATCGTTTCATCTTGAACTATGCCGAGCTAACTGTTGGATTTATGTGACTACTCAAAAAGGGGTCTAAGTTTGTATGGGATACCATCACAAACAAAGCTTTCGAAGCTTTGAAACTGTCCCTGACACGTACTCTGCTTCTCTTCCCCCCTGATTACAGTCATGATTACTTCCTCTACCTCATAGCCTTGGATTACACCATCGCTATGGTTCTCATCCAGGAGGATGATTCTCATGATTTTCATGTCATCTATTACTTGAGTCGAAGTCTAACGCCTACCAAAACCAAGTATTTACATGTCGAAAAATTGGCCTTGGCATCTGTCCAAGCAGTTCAACGTTTCCGACACTATATCCTCTCTCGCAAGACTACGGTAATTTCTAACTGCAACCCTATGCAGTACATTCTCACACGTCAACTGCTAGGGGGAAAATACTCCAAATGGATCGTGATACTCCAGAAGTTTGACTTGGATTTTGAACGCGCTAAGTCCAAGAAATCCTTAGTGTTTTTTGAGTTGATATGTGACTTTCCCTACTCTGAGATGGAAAAGGTAGCAGTCGATTCATTACCTGATGAATCCCTTTTCTTGATTAGTTTCGATGATCTTTTGTATGGAGATATCATCATATATCTCCAAACCCAGACTTTCCGACCCAATTTGTCTAGTACTGACTACCGTCGAAAATGCTACCAAGCCCGTCAGTATATTATCCTCGGTGATACTCTTTATTGTTGTGGTATTGACTCAGGTTTTCGACGCTGCCTCACATTTGACAAAGCTGAGAAAGCCCTAAATGACTGCCATTCTGGAGCCTGTGGTGGTCACATGTCTGGGTATGATACTACCCAGAAGATCTTGCGAGATGGGTATTTTTGGCCCTCTTTATTTAATGATTGTATAATTGCCGTCCAAAAATGCCACGCTTGCCAGACCTACAACCATAAAATATGATCACATCCCTCTCCTCTTCACCCTGTGGTCTCCATCAGTCTTTTTTTGAAATGGGGTGTCGATTTCATGACATGTCACTCACTCGGCTGGGGGGCATGGATACATTATTGTAGTTGTAGACTATTTTACGAAATGGGCCAAGGCAATGTCGACATTTGACAACACCAGAAAGACCACAACATTATTCATATTCAATCACACCATAGCTTGTTTTGGTGTTCCTCAGGCTATCGTCACCGATCACGGTAGCCACTTTAGAAACTTCATGATGTCTAAACTCATAGAAAAGTTGGGTCTTCACCATGAAAACTCAACACCCTATTACCCACAAGCCAACGACCAAGTCAAAGCAATTAACAAAGTTCTCATTACCATGCTTCGACAAATGATAGGGATTCACAAAACGAGTTGGCACACGATGTTGTTTTCAGTATTTTGTGCTTACCGGACATCCGTTAAGTCTGCTACCAGGTTTACACCATTCTGGTTAGTCTATGGTCTAGAAGCCATCCTGCCCATTGAATGTGAGATACCCTCCCTAAAACTAGCTATCGAACTCCTACCAAACAATTATGCCGAAGAAGAACGTCTGTTGTATCTCATGCGATTAGATGAAACTCATCGCGACGCCACCCTAGTCATAGAATCCCAAAAGAAACGCGTTAAAGCCCAATACAAAAAACATGTCAAGCCTCACGTTTTCTCTGAAGGTGATCTGGTTCTCCTTTACGAACAAGATTGGGACGTACTAGGGGTTGGAAAATTTGAAGCTATGTAGCGAGGTCCTTATATCGTTAGACGAGTTTTGGAGAAAGGAGCTTACGAGTTAGTAGATTACGATGGTATCCCTTTGAGTGAACCCATAAATGGGTTGTACTTAAAGAAGTACTATGCCTAAGATCACCTGTGCATGAGTACTTGTATTTTATTGTATCATACTTCTTGTGTGTTACTGTACTATGCTTTTCATTATCTGGTCTCTGCCCTTATGTTACATTGTGTTTGGTTTCCAGATGTCGGAGTCTTCACTACCCCACATTGGCTTCGCTAATGGTGCTAGTCGTAGTAATCAGAACCTTGCTTCTGCTGCTTGGGCAATTTATGCCCCTACAAATGAACTTATCACTCTACGAGGTGTGTGTCTTGGCCGTGCGACCAACAATATTGCAGAGTATAGAGCCGTTATCAAATTGTTGATCGATGCTATTTCGATTGGTATACGTCACTTGGTCATATGACTCGATTTGCAGCTAGTAGTACTATAGTTAAGTAATGTCTATGCTATTCGAAGTCCTACTTTATTACGGTTATATTTATGAATTCGCCTCTTGGAACTCTATTTTGATTATATTTAGTATCAACATATTCCTAGATGTCTAAATACATTAACTGATGCATTAGATAACTATGTATAACACAGACATTTGGACCATTTATAAACCAATCAAATCACATGTATCACACAACATAAGATAAGCCGGTAGAAGCCGTATATATGTATATAACGATCAAAAGTTTTTACAAAAAAGTTCTGTCCAAGGACCAAAATTTCAAAATCTGAAGCTCATAGCTTCTACAATGTAGCGTCATGGGTGACGCTCAGGATAACACATGACTGCCTGGGAATCCCTACAAAGAAGTCGGCCAATAGACTCTGACACACCCACAGTATGGCGCTGATAATGTCGAGGGATATCTCCGATAGTCATGTCTGAAATGTCAGCAGTCAACCCCTCCAAGTTTTGCTCCACTGCCTCATAGTCTTCAACATCCCATCGCGACACTGGAGCTGCCTCTCCTCATCGATGAATAGGAGACGTACCTAGAGGTCGGTATGGCCCCACATCTGTGTCATCAAAAAGATATTTTTGATCAGTTCTTAGACAAACATAAAAACATTTCATATGATAAAAATCAAAAAAACATTTCAAAGAAAAAAATGTGTACTTCTTACCTAGGTCACCCCACCGAGCATCCTCAGGTAGGGATAAATCCAGATCCCCTTGAAAATCCAATCCAGTGTAGGCGTAGTCATCAACCATCAACATCTGTGGCTGCAACCAATCAAAGAAGGAATCATTGTATTTGATGATAGGCCCAGCTACGTGTCGGGCCATGAGGTTTCACCACCTCAACATCCTCGGATCCTGTGGGGCCGGTAAACCCCACTCAACTTGTAATCTTAGTAATGGAACCCTTTCAAGAAAGAAGGACACCAAAAGTGATCCATACCCGAACTTCTTCAGGTCACCTTTCCTACATTTTTTCAATTGCCTCTTCATACTGCGGAGAACTGCATCCAACCAGTTGAAGACTCGTGGCTCTGTGCACTCTATGGCATACTAGAAGTAGCTCTAAAGAGCCATGTGTGGAGCTGTGCTCCCAACAATGCATGCTATGGTGAACAAGATGGTTCGTAGGGTCAAGTCTTGGACCCCCCAAATAGCCACCTTGCCTTTGCTTCTTTACGCCTCGGGAACACAGTACTGATGACAATACTCACTCATGGGGAGTCCACCACCTCGGCTACCGGTCAAGCTAGCATGGTACCCATGCCATGATAACCCTATCAAAAAGTAGATATACTCGATATCTAGGGTCAAGGTGTAAACTCCCACATGAAACAAATGCTGGTCCATGTCCCACATATGAACCAGGTACTCCAACAACCTGATTTGGGCTCTCATGCCCGGAATCCGGAAGAATTTCAAAAGCCCACAGTCTCGGAGGGAAGAAATGGTACCCGGGTCATTCCCAGCAATAGAATCATCTTCCTCATGTTCTCTTTCTCGCCACTCTATCATGATGATGGTCAAATGCCTGCATAAGAACCATAAGAAGAGAGTCAACAACTCATTTCAAACCTTGGCATATTTTTCATTGAGTAAAAATCAAAGTGAAATTTCATTTCGCAGCCCTCTCAGGTGCCCCTTTAGCACAGTGTGAGATTCTCGCAGGTGCCTTTGAGGCCACCTGCGAGTATCATGCATTCTCGCAAGTACCGTATGGCTAGCCTGCAAGAACGCCTGGGCGCAAGTTTTGGTCCTAAAACAAATTCAAAACCCTGAAATTTGCCAATGAAAATAAAAACTAAGCCATGGAAAAGATAGGGGATCAAGAACCTACCTTGTTGATGGAGACAGTTCGCCAAATGGTCACCTGTGCCTCCTACGATCGAGAAATGAAATTTGAGGTAAAAAGAGTTGTTTTGGGCAAAATTCTTGGCAAAATCACAATGACTATGGTAAAATCCCTTTTACCCACTTATATTTACTTCTTACCATTTTTTGTTGATTTTTATATTGTTTTATTCATCAAACCTAATGCCTAATATCCCTATGAGTGTGACTTTTAGCAGATATAATGACTTTGAAGTCCACACGAAAGAGTGCGGATGTTTTTTCTTTTTTCGTCGCATGCACGACTGCTTTTTATAGTTTTTAGAAAAACTTCGAGCTCAGTCTTCATTCGTTCTCACGCTCAAAAATACATGAGAATGCAACTGAGTATACTTTTCTCTTCTTTTCATACTCGTCATGGTAACACGAAAAAGATGAACCCAAAGGAGTATCCTTTAAGCTCTTTTCACACTCCATAAAACCGAAAATATTGCCGAGTGACCTTGTTCTGTTCACGCTC
Organism: Picea mariana; assembly: GCA_032191745.1. Lineage (NCBI taxonomy): Eukaryota > Viridiplantae > Streptophyta > Pinopsida > Pinales > Pinaceae > Picea > Picea mariana. The sequence continues at coordinate 15,411 of JASDQU010589742.1, forward strand.
GTAAAAAGTATCTGAAAAAAACGTTCGATGGGAGATAGTTTATCACTTTTTCAATCCTGTCGAACTATTTTATGAAAAAGGAACTGAGAGAGTTCTCTTTTAAGTGTTTTTCCAGACTCTATAATCATGAAAAAACTTCGAGTTTTCTATCTTTGGACTCGTTAAACAAACATTGAAAGACCCGTAATGGGACCGAGCCACTCCTTCCTAGGGTTATTTAAACATACTCCGAGGGACTCGTCCGAAGGATGAGCTTACATCAACAAGCATATGTTATCCTCCTCAAGATTGCGTAAAAATAAAGAGGTACTCGCTAGAAATGGTGGGGGAAACATTTGGGAAATGGATGTGTTTTCGTATTCATATTATTGGCAGTAAGCGTCTCTCTTGAACATGACACCCCCTATTCATTATTTGAAGCCAGTTTGGGAAATCCATTTGTCTCTCATTCGACTTGCTACAAGGTCATATCCTGAGTCGTCTCTGAGTCAGTGCTTCCAATTCCTTGTTCATGTCATTCATATGTTCAAGAGAAGTTCATCCAAACTTGCTATTGAGTCGGCCATCTGCAGTTGTCTAGTCTCACCGTGTCGGCCTTCCTTGTGTCCAATTCAACCTATATCATACTCTATTTCACCTTCAAAATCTATTACTCATTTTGTGTCATTGATGGGGGATACATCAAGGCCCTCTTGTGACGAGTTTTGTTCCGTCGACTCCAACTCATTATTTGGAAACAAGACTTAGAAAGTATTTGGTACCTTGGAACTTGCATGCCTCAATGGAAGGTTTCCTCACTTTCGACAGTGGGTTTTCATCATTGACCCCTGATCGGGAGATTTCGTTGAATGTTTGACCTTAGCTCATTTATTTACATTCATTGGATTGTACTAGTANTGGTTTCATCAATGACCGGTAATCAAGTGGTTTCTACCATGTTTGACTTCGACACATGTAATCACATGGTTAGATTATTACTTTAAGGTGATGGGATTGAAGACCCTGGGTTTCATCTTTTTGATCCACGCTACGATGGAGTATGTATGATTTGCATCGACACATAGATCCACTTTGTATGTCACGTGGCTATGTCGTCCTAATTTGAGTCTTCTCGCATAGATCCACAGTGTATTCCTGGTGGCTATGTAGTATTTTTTGATGGCATGGATCCATGGTGTATTATTGGTGGGCATGACCTACGTTCATGATGTCATCCGTCTGTGATCTGAGTATGGGAATGCCTACCTCAGAAATGGTATTATATTCTGCAGATGCTTGGTTGTTTGTAGGTTTTCGATTAGGTGCACTCCTGGTTTCTGACACGCACACACAATTTACAAAGTATTTCGGCTGTCACTAATTCTGGCCTCATACTTTGGGGGGGATTCTGTTACACATGATTTTGGTCATCTTGGTGATGTATTAACAATGATGTATTCAGGCTCCTAACAAGGACTTTTTTTCTGAGAAAAGTGGCCTTTGTCTCCTTCCAAAAACATATTTTTAAAGTGATTTCGCAGGCTGCCTATGGCCTAGGGTGTGAGAATCACTCATTCTCGTAGGCCACCTACACTTAGGGTGTGAAATTTTCACAGTTTTCTCCATACACAGGGTGAGAACCTATTTTTAAGATTAGAAAGGAGAAGAGGTCTCAAGGGTTCTAGAAGGGAGTCTTCTAGAAAGTGAGTTGGCATTCGTATGGTTGTCATTTTACTGACTTATCATATTTGATGGGATCATCCTCATCCATGTAACCATCTCTCCTTCTCCTATATATTGAAAGGTTTCTCACGGAAAAGGTTAAGCAATATTAATTGAAGAATTGGTGAAAGAATTGTGTGAAGAACCCTGCTTGGACAAAGGCTTGAAGACTCTAGTTGGTCTATCAAGAGGAATTGGATCTTCTTCATGCAAGCACAGAGCAAGTGTGTGTGTTGGAACCAAGGGTCACTAAAATGAAGCTTGCGACATCAAGGCGATCAGGTTGTATCTTCTACTTTCAATTAATATGATACAATGGCATGTCCCTTTCCCATAAAGTCACTCTTACTTTATTGTGTAATTCCTTGATCATATGCATAAGTTGACGTTCAATACTTTTTTCTATATTCATTTTGGATGGTTTGTTTTGTCTTGGACTTGACCTCACGAGAGCACCGGAGTGAAGCGGGAGCAAAAAAGACCTAAGGAAGCGATATAAAGGTATGCCACTTGTTCCTCCCTATTAGCAGATTCAATGATTACAACTTAGGGAAAGAGTCGTGTCCTGTCCTGTTTTGTTCTAGATCTAGGTGGATCTAGGGAGATCTGTTAGTGTCTGCACCTACTGATTAGTCCGATAACACTTCCGAATAATGTGTTCTAAAGTATTTGGCTCATCAAACTCAATTTTGTCCTGGAAGGACTGAGGCAATCCACTAATAAATCATTTCATCTTTACTTTTTCATCATTTATGTAGGGAACATACCTTATTAGCTACATAAATTTGTTGATATATTCATCTATTGTGAGTTTTCCTAACTTGAGTTCATAGAAATCCTTGGTCTTCGCATCAAAGTATTTCTCTGACAAATACTTCTTCTTGAAGTATTTCTCAATTTGTTTCCATGAAAATTCCTTCTCATGGATTCCTTTCACATTCCTAATCTCCTCCCACCAAATGGAGGCCTTTCCATTCTGGTTGAAAATGGCTATTCGAGCCTTTAGGTTTTCAGAGTAGTCATGGAATCTGAAGTACTTCTTCAAGCCTAGTAGCCAAACTTCTGATTCTTCCCCTTTCTTAATTTCTCCATTTAAAGTGGGTGGTTTGGATTTATTACACTATTCCCCATTTTTGCTACTTGAATATCCCTTGGAGTTGTCACTTTATTCACCAAAAGAAATTCTTTCGATGAGTGTCTCTTCACTCCATGTTGGGACTTCTTTGAGGTTCTTCTCTTTGTGTGGCCACTTTCAGGACCATTATTTCATATCTTAGGTGGAATTTGAGTTTTCTTAGTACGGGGTTTGTCCACATGACTGGCTATTGGTCCATGTTGCAGTTTCCTTTGTATATCTGATAAAATTTGTAGTAGGAATGTGTTAATTTTAGTTTTCTTTTCCTTCTCTTTTATCAACCTTTCATTGTCAGCCTTACAAATTTGTAATTATGCCATGAGTCTTCTTATGGTTTCCGCCAAATCTGGGGGGGTTTCCACCACCCTACTCTCATCAGATTCTTCCTCTCTATTGTCGGAGATTTCAGCCATTCATTTTGTGTCACCATCCTTCACAGTATAGTTTTCCTACTTTCCATTGATGGCTTGGGTGCTGATAAAACATTTTTTGTTAGTTAATTATCTTACTAGTTTATGAACAACAAATACAATTCATAAGGTGAATTCAACTTCTTTATGTGGAACAATAATCACACAGTTCAGTCTTTCAAAAACATATAACAACAGTAGAAGGTCTCATTCCTCTCTTCAATACTGGTTTAAATAATCTTCTTATGAAAGGGTTAATATAGGGTGTCATCCCTAAACATTCTCTAATAAGATTTTTATGTGACTCGTTCATGAGGCCAAGCATTGTTCCCTTCTCTGATACCAATTTGTAACAAACCCGACCCCTAAGTACCCTTTTTAGGGATGGGGCATCAAATTTTTCCTTTCCTTAATCATCTCGAATTCTTTCCCATGGATCTTTGTGCTCTTCTGCTCATCAAGATCTATGTAACAACTATTACCCTGATCAAATCCAAGCTCCAGATTGGGAGATACGCCGTTGCAAAGCTCTTCGGGCATTATCAGTCAAGTGACGCATGGAGACCAGATAGCTCCATCTCATTTGTACCATCTCAAGTTCTCCAAAGTCCTGAATATTCCCCAACATTCTTTCATCTATGGTGGAAGTCCATCCACCCTCAAATCCAACAACGAAACTTCATCCTTGTTTAACATGTAAGATTAAGGGTAATTCGAGGTTCGACGCTTCAACGTTGAGCCTGAAATATTGCCATGTGGCTCCTACCTTTGGCCATTTCATCTTATCTAAGATACTACACCCCAAACCTATAGATTTCTGAAGTCTCGGACTCCCGAAGGGTCCACCCTTACGTGTGATGGCGTATTAAATGCAACGACAAGGACAGGTGGGTCCTGAGTACTCCACCCACTAATATACCAAGAGAATACATATTAGGGGAGGGTGACACATGGAGAGGCAGATATGGCACATGGCCCCATCAGTGGGTGACATGTTTCATGTTCTAATAGGCACATAGTGATATGAAAATGAAAGGCTTGAGTGTCTTTAAAAACTGCAAGTGAAATGGTATGTTCTTGGGCAATAGGATCAAGATACAAACACATAAATATTAATGAGTTTTTACTTAATCATGAGCAACATAAAGGTCATAAATAGCCATCAAAATACACACATTAACACAACAAAATGATAAAGGATTTCACCCCTCTCTTGGGCTACATCTTCTGGTCCGGCTTCCAATGGATCATTTTCATTAATGATCAAAGTGTCAAAATCAGTGCTTTACAATTCTTAGAATGAGAAATGGATGGCTTCAATGGCTCTAGAACATCCCAAAACCCCTATTAGTGCTCTTCTTGCATCTGGTTTGTCCAAAAACTGAGTTGGAATCACTCCCTGGAAGTTTCTCCCAATTCGTTGTTGTCTCTGCTTGCCAAAACACACCCAGAATGATTGAACCTGGCTTCTAGGTGTTTCACGTGCCTAAACCTAACACTCACACATATCCCACACATTTAGGCATTCTGTCGAACACTTAGCGTGATTAGCACCCCAAGGGAGAAGTTCATGGTCGTGTGGCCCCCATGTGGTCAGGCGTCGACCTATCTTCCCGCTCCTCTGTTGGAAACCGTTGAACTTTCTCTCATTTTTGTGGTCACATGGAAATGTGGAACTAAGGGCTAGCTAGCAACCCGAGCTAATTGTTTACTCTACATCCTAGTTCCATGCTATGACATGTGTCTGTTGTATGAACACCATGATGAGTGTTGGTTGGTTTAGTATGGTAAGTGATATGTAGATGTAAGCCTAAGGGATAGGGATTAGCCCCAACACTTTTGGTACCCAAATGAAACTTAATGAAAACTCATATACCATGTTTAATCATTAGGGGTAAGAACCATTGTGTGGGTGGGTTGGTAGCCCGACCCTTGCCAAGTCTTGCCACCTGTCCCCGGAGGTCGTTGGTTCGACCCTCCACGAACACAACCAAAATTTTATGCAATGGATGGGGTTCCACATGGTAATCCATGTTTGGGCCATGTGGCACCATAAAATTGGTTCACCTACATGCCATGTGTCTCCACCTGATACGTACAACTCATATGCCAGTCACTTTCCACGTCAACCTATGCCACATCATCACCTACCACGTGTCAGTACGATCACCTGCCACATGTTAGTATGGTCAGACGCCACGTCAATAGTATGTCTCTACCACATCAACAGTACAGACCTGCCACGCTAGCACTATACGAATTGTACGGATTGTACAGTCAACAAAATTTTGTTTGTTTGGCAAAGCAGACAGAACACGATATCTTTCTCATACAATTTTCATTTGAACCCATTCAAGTTGTGTTGGGATTTTGAGGATGAGGCCTATGGACGAGTCCATTTTGAAGCAATTCCAAGAACTTTGATTTTTGAGCATATTTTGATCCCCTGGATCACTCATCCCCATTGGGAAGCTTTTGGACCTCCAAAAGACTACTTTCAGTCTATTTGAAGATGAGGGTACAGTTCCCTCACCTTTCCAACCTCAATCTATTTGGCCTTTCTTGGATTTGTTCCTTTCAGACCAACTTGAAGGTATTCCACATTCCCTCGTTTTGAATTTCTCATCCCCCTATCAAGGATTGTATCTTCATGCAGTTCTGAAAGATATTCTGGTGAGAAATAATTTATAGAAGGAATATGAACATGCTCTCCTTGATCATCAATCAAAGGACGCTCATACAATATCAAATTCTCAACATTGACAACTGCATACATTTGCATATAAGGAGGAAAATCCAAACGTAAGACATTGTTACCAATCTTTTCAAGAATATTGAAAGGTCCATCTCTAATTGGTTTCAGTTTTTTACCTTCTCCTTTAAGCCTATCTTTGCTAATGTAAAGACAAACTTTATTTCCAACTTGGAAACTATGATCAACACAATGCTTGTCATGTCTTGTCTTGTACTTGGCTTGGCTCTTTTCCAATTGTTCTTGTACCATTTGATGCACCAATTGAATTTGTTCAATGAACTTATTTTCCCAATAAATGTAATATTGACCATCAATAGAAATGTATTTCCCAAAGTTAAAATCTAAAGGAGATTTTTGCAAATAACCAAAGCATGCCTCAAATGGATATGTTTGAGTCTAAGAGTGCTTAGCTCGATTGTAAGCATGTTGAATGTAGTGTAAGTGCTCATCCCAAAGCTTAGGATGCTTGCTTCAATAACCATGAAGAATATGCACTATTGTGTTATTAACCACTTCTGTTTGACCATCGGTTTGTGGATGAAACATTGTGCTCTTTTTCAGCTTGTTGTCCACGAGTGCCCATAAACTTGACCAAAATTTCCCAATAAATCGAGAATCTCGATCAGAAATAATGGATTTAGGAAATCCAAAATGTACCCAAACATGATGAAAAAGCATTTTTATTGTTTGCTTTCTATACCACAACATAAATATACTCATGAGTCTTTTTAGACATAGGTATGCCTCTTACAAAGTCCATGGAAATGCTTTCCCAAGGATGAGAAGGAACCGGAAGTGGAGTATACAAACCCAAATTTATGTTGCTAGGCTTGCTTGTAGCACATAAATAACATCCTCTTATATATCTTTAAACACTTTGACTCATTTTAGGCCAATAGCAATACCTTTGCAAATTAGCCACTGTCTTTCCTACACCAAAGTGGCTAGCAATAAGAGAAGAATGATCTTGCCTTATGATGTTGACTCTTTCACCCTGTGGAATACATAGCTTTCCAAGATGATACAAAATCTTATCATGCACATAGTAATCCAATTCTTCAACTTGGTTAGAATGACACAAAGTTGCATAAACCTTTTTAAAATCAACATCTAAATTATACTATTCAACATAGCTCTCATGCATGGTAGAATTATGCTTAAGAACATCTGAAGCACTAACAATAGGCCTATAGAGCATATCAACAACTTTGTTATAATTCATTTCTTATACCTTAAACCAAGTGGAATTGTTGTATAAAACCCATCCATTTGAAGTGCTTTGCATGTTGTATCTTTGTTTGTGATTGTAAGTATTGAAATGGTTGATGATCTATGTGAATGATAGTTTCTTTTCCCAACAAATAATGTTTCCATTTTTTCACACTTTGCACCAATGCATACAACTCCTTATTATAAGTAGGATAGTTAATCACAACACCGTTACAATTATATAATGAAAACAAATGGGCTTACATTGTTGTAACAAGACTGGTCCCATTGCATGATTGCTTGCATTTGTTTGAATCTCAAATGGTTGTCTCAAATTTGGGAGTGCAAGCACTGGAGCTAAACTAATATTCTCCTTCAATGCATCAAAATATTTGTGTTGCTTTCCTCCCCATTGAAAAACTTTGTTGATGCTTGTCACTGCATGTAATGGAGCTGCAATTGAAGAGAAGTTAGCAATAAAATTTCTCCAATATTGGGTTGCTCCCAAAAATATTCTTACCTCTATCACATTGTTGGGCTTGGGCCAATATAAAATGACTTTGACCTTGGAAGGATCAATTTTCAGTTCTCCTCCTTCAACAATATGTCCCAAGTAAACAAGTGAGGTCTTTCCAGACTCACATTTAGACATCTTCAAAAACAAATTTTAATTCTTTAAGACATCCAAAACTTCCTTTACATGCATAACATGCTCTTCACGAGATTTGCTAAATATCAAAATGTCATCCAAGTAGAAAATCACACAATCATCAAGGAAAGGACTTAAAACATCATTCATGACTCTCATGAATGTAGCAGGATCATTGCAAAGTCCAAATGGCATTACCATCCACTCAAACAAACCTTTCCTTTTTTTGAAAGGTGTCTTCCAAGTATCTCCTTCAACAATCCTAATCTGATGATATCCACTTCTCAAATCCAATTTGGTAAAATACTTAGCATCTTTCAATTGTTCAAGAAAATCATCAATTTTAGGAAGAGGATAACGATTCTTTACTGTAATCTTGTTCAAGGCCTTGAAATCTACACACATGTGCCATGTGCCATATTTCTTTGGAACTAAAACAATTGGTGAGCCACATGGCGATGTGTTTGGCATGATGACCTCCTTTTCAAGAAAATATTGGCTTTGTTTTTTAATTTCATCATTCTCCATGACTGATATCTTGTACATACCAATGTTTGGAAGAGGACAATCTTGTTGCAATTGAATCTCATTTTGGATAGCCCTTTTCTGGAGGAAATCCTTTTGGTTCCTGAAACACTCATCATATTGGTTAACAAACTCATATAAATCATATTTCGACTTTGTATCACAACCTTGGAAAGATTCTTTTTCAAAATTGTCTTTGGGTTTGATCATCAAGAGGAAAAAATTCTTACTAGCATTGACCAATCTATTCATTTGTCCAACATTTACAAGTGACAAATTCAACTTCTTTGTATGTGCTCTAACAATGTACTAAAATCCACTTTTAAACAAATGATACTTGTTCTCATGACAATGAAATATGGCTCTCATATCATATAAGTATGGGCTTCCTAACACAATACCATAGATATCCAATGGAATAACATCAAGATCTACCTCATCTATAAAATTTGCAGTGATGGAATATCTAAGTTTACACCTTCTTCTCACATGCAATTTGGCATTGTCACATATCCATCCTAGAGGGTATGGTTTAGGATGTGGAGTAGTTTCCAATTTTAGTTTCTTAACAGTGTCTTTAGATATGAGGTTTGTTTGAGATCCAGTATCAAAAAGAGTATCTATCTTGTTATGCTTTGAAATAACCCTTATGTGGAGAGCCTCTATTCTTTCTTTTTCATGTTCAGTTTCATTGAGGCTACTACTACTTGAAGAACTAGTACTTGCAATAGAATCCTTACCTTGAAAACCCATGGCTGTAATCTTTGTTTCATCATCTGAATCAGAACCTAAATCATGTTGTGTAGTTGTAGTAGTTTTTGGTTTCCCCTTATGGATGAACTTTTTGGGTCTCTTTTCAGGATGAATTTTCCAACAATGATCTTCATCATGACCATCCTTTGAACATTGTTTACATGTGATTTTCTCTCCGTCTTTCTTCCATTTCCCTTGAACTTCTTCTTTCCTTTGTATCCATGAAAAAAAGGTTTCTTGCTTCCCTCTTGAGGTTCATTCCTCCCTCTTGCTTCCAAATGAGTTTCTTATACACAAACTTCATCTAGACTTGTAGGGTTAAACATAAGTATTGTGTGCCTCAAGTAGCCATGAAATCCTCCAATATATTTGAGTAAAGTTTCTTGAGAATATAAATCTATACCCAAAATAAAATTTCTTCTTCTAAACTCTTGAGTGTAGCTTTGAACACTTTTCCCTTTAGCTTGTATAAAGTTTTACCAATCCATAATAGATTTATGCATGTATGCTAATGGATAAAATTGTCTTTTAAGTGAAACAATAAAATCATTCCAAGAGGATAAAAATTTACCATGTTTCTTCATGTCCTCTTGAGTTTTGCCTTCACACCAAATGAGTGCTTCACTTTCCAATCTTAGAGAAGCAAGCTGAATATCAATTTCATCATATTTGATCCTTTGTATCCTACAATACACTTTAATATGAAGAATCCAATTATCCAATTTCTCAGCATTTACCTCTCCATTGTACATAGGAAATTCAAACTTAATATCAAGGTTAAACAAAGGAGTTTGTAGAGGAATTTTACCATGTTCTTTTGGAGAATTTGGAGGTGGTTGTGAAATGGTAGAAGAGGTGGAAGATGGAGGTGAAGGAGGTGGAGTATCACCATTTCCTCCATTTCCTTTTAGAGTTTTATCACCACTATATCCATTACCCTTTGGAGGGTTTGATCTTGGAATCTTTCATTTCTTTCTTCAAATAAAACTTTTCACCATCTCTGTCATATCATAGAAATATTTTCTGAAAGTTTCATCCTCTAAAGTAAGAGTTTCATGACTCTCCTCATGATCCATACTTGGTGAATATCTCCTTGAAGCTTGATGTGATTTTGTAGTTCTCCTTCTTGACAATTGAGAACTTGGCTCTACAAGTTGACCTATTCTTATTGTGAGATTCAACCTTGTAAGCATTAGAAAACAAACAATTGAAAACAATCAAACCTTCAAAAACCTATGCTCTGATACCAACTTGATCTAAAAATGAAATTCTTGAGTCTTTTTAAAAATTGCAAGTGAAAAGGTATGTGCTTGGGTAATAGGATCAAGTTACAAACACATAACGATTAATGAGTTTTTACTTAATCATGAGCAGCATAACTGTTGGGCCTTGGTTATGGAAGGAAGCGAAGATTAAGGAAATAAGTGCGAAGTATGAGCTGCACGGAAAGAATATTGACTGAGATTGGGTCAAAGTGGTTAAAGAAGCAAAAAAGAAGGAGCAAAGTAAGAGAAAGCTAGTCGTTGAATGAGAAGACCAAGGAAGACAGATCAATAAGGAAGATGGATCGTGGAAAACTTAGTAAGTGGAAAAATACATCAATGAGTGCTTGGAGCACCTCATAGGAAAGAAGGAAAGACAGGCTGGCGAAGCCCTGAAAATGCAGGTCAAGTTGACCTAGGGTTTTAGACACCTAGGGTTTTGGCATTTTAGGGTTTTGACACCTAGGTTTTGGCCCAAGGTTGTCCGAGAGTCATTTTAATGTATAAATAAAGGTCAAGAGGACCTAGGATGGGTTCGAGGAGGTAATGTGTGATCATTGTTGTTGAGAGGGGGAAGTATTCTATTGAGAGAGAGTTTGTGTTGTAAGATCTTTATCTGGGTGTGAAGATCAACCCTGCAGCTGGGTGTGCAGGAGGGGGAGAGAAAGAGAGAGAGAAGGAGATAGATCTTCAAGATAAGAACACATATAGAACTGTATGTTTTCCTATAATATCAAGAAACACAGTTCTATGGATGTAGCCCTAGGGAGGGGGTGAACCACATATATCTTGTTGTTCTGTGGGATTGATGTTGTTTTCTTTTTCCTTCTGATTATTCTGTTATTGCATCATTGTGTTAGATATGAGATATAATTGTGTGAAGTGGGTTTGAGTTGGTAAACTATATCTAGATGATGTGTTGCTATTGTTTTGGACCCACTCTGCATTTCCTCTGGTTGTATACACTTGTTTCCTGCAACCCCCTATCGCTACTTCGAGTGAGACTACATCTACTTCACAGGTGTTGCTGAAAGGGCTAGTAGTTAGGGGTTGTTGGCTCACTGTTAGAGATGAACCCTGGGTCTGCCCCTGTACCAACAAATGGTTCCATTTTAAAGATCGGGATCTTCTTGAGGGAATGTCAAGGTTGTTTCCATTGAAGACAGAGATTTAGAAGTGGATAGAAGAACAAGAAAAGGACTTCACAGAAGCTCAGAACAAGAACCCTAATCTTAGTATAGACGATTGGTTGGGAAAGTATATCTTTACTGATATACATGATATTTTCTTCAGAGGAATTCATAAGGAGCTATACGAGTGGCTGTCTAGATTGGTAGATACCCAGCTTGAAATCAGACTCAGACCACCTGTGGTTTGGACATTGACGCTAATCAAGAAGGTCAAGAGAGTTGATAATGTCGTGTCAAGAGAATTCGATCACTGGGTTGATAGTACCATTGGACGGTACATTACTGAGTTTTCTATTGATAGAGTAGAATCATATAGCCAAGCAAAGAGATTTTTCTTTAAGGGACCTAGAGGAAAATTTTTACAATTTTTGAAGTTGAAGATCAAGATGTTATTACATGAGAAGAACAACTTGAAGATAGAGTAATCACTCAGACTGAAGAGCTAATGTTCAAGAACTCAGATAGAAATAACGACACATAGGCTGGACACATGTGTAGTGGGAGATCATTTAGAGGAGTTCATCTAGTGAACTTGTTTTAGCAGAATCACGAACCACCAGCACGAGAAGAAGGGTTCTACAGTGGAGAAGAAGAAGAGTTACTGAACGAGGAACATTTAGAGTCTCCTGGGGTAGAAGAAGGGAAGACTAAAGAACCTCGCTGAGAAGAGTTAGAAACTTCAGGAACTACGCAGACTGTTGAAGTAAGTACTATCAATCCTCCTATTGTTTTAGTAGCATTAAGTAACTAGAGTAACCTAAGTTATCAGAGCACTCAGAACACTATTACAAGTGGTTCAACACATATTCATTGAAGAAACCTAGGAATATCTATGGCAGATGAGATGAGGTTAAACACCTTTAGGGGAGATGGATATGAAGATCCTGATCACCATTGGTTCTTATGCGAAGCTACATGGAGTATTAAGAATGTCACTGAAGAATATATTAAGAGAGCTCAGTTTAGTACTACCCTGAGAGACGACGCACTGAGTTGGTACATGAAATTTGTCCAAGGCGTTGCACAGCCGAAACCAATGAATGAAATTAAGACTATGTTGATTACTAAATTCAAGAAACCCAAGTCAGAGTCGAAGTCGCAGTGCATCACAGAGATGAAAGAAATGGAGCGGAGAGTAGCTAAACCTATTTGGGAGTTTGATTAGAGGTTTAAGACCCTGACAGGTCATTTGAGTTTTCAGATTTCAGACAAACAAAATAAATAATGGTCATTGTTGCCCTCTCGCCACACATCAGAGTCCCTTTGATGCAATAGAAGATCGCTTCGCAAGCTAAGGCATTGGAGATCGCCATGAAACTAGAATCATTCCCTATGGGAGAGTCCAACTCAGGTATGAGTCAAATTTTGAGTCAGCTAACTATCTTATCATTGTAGGTCGAAGATATGAAGAAAGATAGGGGAAAACATAAAAGAGAAGATATCTGGTGTATTAGATGAAAATCAGAGGGCCGTGACAAGGAGCATTGTTCTATATTTGATGAGTACTTGGCTTTAGGATCTTCGAGCCCTTTGAAGCAGGTTACTATACCTTGGTGCTAGGTATGTAGAAATCGACATCGCCCTAGCGAATGTTATTACATGAAAAAATATGTCCAGACACCTACCAACCTTTACTGCACATTCTGTAAATCTGTGGGGCATGATGAGAAATATTGTAGGGCTTATGAACTCTTGCATGAAATATCAAGACACATCTTGAATTAAAGGCGAAGTACAACAGGAAGGAAATAATATGTAGTTTAACTCCCTAGGATGAGGAAACTTCAACCCTCGCGGTGTATTCAAAGGAAGAGGAAGAGGAGGAGGTATGGGTCGAGGTCAAGATTAGATCATTTTTTATAACTGCACACAACCGGGACATTTGGCAAGGGACTGTCAGAACCCTTGTACCACTTGCAGCTACTGCAACTCATTTGAACATGTTATTGAAGATTGTCATGTGTTGTTAGCCAAAATTCAGGAGAGACGAGTAGAAAACCCACAAGTACAATTAATCTCAGTAGAACCTCACAGAGTGGATCTTAGAGTCGCTATTATCACTGGAGGAGGAACTGCTACAGGAGAAGATAGGGTGACTCCAGCAAATACTATAGAAGAATCAGGGGTCAGAAGGGTTGCAGAGGAGTTCGATCCAAGGAAAGAAAAGAAGACGTTTGTATAAGCAAGAAGAGAATTTGGAGGAAATCAGGTTTCTTCATCAAAGGCATCGCTAGAATTGAGAGAATGTGGGATGCCTCTGGCATTTGATCAGTCTGAATCACCAAGAGAAGGAAAAGAGGTAAGCAATCTTGTTAATTTCTTGTATATGTTCATTGATTTGATTAAGGATGAAAGAGCCATACAAGAACTACAACACTTGATCTGTTAATATGAGCTAGGGAAGGTACACCCTCTACTAAATAGATCAGTACATCAAGTATCCAAAAAGAGAAGGAAAAATAAGGAACTACACCTTAATGCTCATATTGGAGATTATGATATAGATTATGTGGTCCTCGACTTAGACTAGAAGTCAATGTTATGACGAAGCATACCAGGGCACTTATGGGAAAACCTAAGTTAATTTATTCCCCTATGAATCTTAGGATGGCTAATCAATAGGCAGTAAGCCCCTTTGGGAGACTGGAGCAGGTCCCTATGGCCATCGACGGGGTAAGGACATTTGTGGACTTCGAGGTTATTGAGATAGTTGATGATAGTTGTCCTTATCCTACGCTGTTAGGAATTTATGGGGCTTTCAATAATTCCACTATTGTTGACTTAAAGAAAAGGAGAATGAAATTTGAAAGTGATGTCCTTAGGGTCATTGCACCTCTGGATCCTGATGAAGGTCGAAGATACACAGAACCCATAAGAGAAGAAGACAGAGCATATGAGCTAGAGAATATATATAAATTGATAGTGAGACAACATGATTACATTGACCCTACAACATATGGGAATTTAAGTTGGTGAAGTGCCAATGCTTTCTCATCGGACTCAGAAGAAGCACTGGAGAATTGGAAGAACAAAATGTATGAATCTTCTACGCGGAGGTGTGATATATTGACCAGAGAAGCTCTCTTGATTGACACAGAAGTAAGAAACCTATCCACATTTGATGGTTTAAATCAGTTAGAAACATTCTTATTATATTTTGAAGAAATTGTACAAGTAGAAGTAAGCAACCTATACACATTTGATGGTTTAAATAAGTTAGAAACATTCTTATTATATTTTGAAGAAATTGTACAATTACAATAGAGATTGTTGGCACTGGAAGAGGCTCTGAAAGTAACACCAACAAGGTGGTGGGGGACACATAAAAAGAACATCGCGGACTGGATATAATGTCTCACTTTGATGGCAATGCACTTTTCAGAACAAGTAGAAGGATGTGAAGTTCAATACACAGGTCAAAGTTGTCCGAAGGACCATGTGGGAGGTTGTGAGGAGGCCTAGAGAAACATTCCTCAAGAATAGTGGGTGCATAAGTTCATAAACACTCTAGAAACAACACCTACCAATTGGTATCTTCAAGCAGAACTATGCCTCACCACTTTAGATTGGTACAGTATGACTCAGAACTTTGTAGCTACATTTTTATTTGAAATCCAGTACCCTTCAGTAGATCAAGCTCTATAAGTTGTAAGACAGAAAGTCACCTAACCTCCCTATTGGGAAAGAAGAGGATGAATGGACTGCACATCTTCAGAAATTGCAAGGATGTTACAATATCAATGTTGATGAAGATGATGATCCTAGGAATGTGAACATCATAGAAATAGAAGGACATAGAGATGTAGAAGGATCGGAAGTCGAACTACCCTTCATTGGACATTCGATCAAAATCAAGAAAGTTAATATTAGAATAGAGCAAGAACCTAATCTTGCTAATGTTGGAGATTACTAGGATGATGCCACCAGTGATAAGATCACAGAACTACTGCATGAATATCAGGACTTGTTCCCAACCAATTTCACTGATATGAAGTTCATTAAAGGGCCCATGGGAGAATTGAATATCCCCTTGAAGCCAGATTCTAGGCCAGTTAAGCAGAGACCCTATAGATTGAATCCCAAATATAAGTAGAAAGTGAAGATTGAATTAGATAGAATGTTGTAAGCAGGAATCATAGAACCTGTTGAAGAGTCAGAATTGATTATCCCTATGGTGGTACAAGATAAGAAGACATGAGAGATCAGGATCTGTGCAGATCTCAGGAAGCTTAATGATGCTTGTTTTCATGACCCATTCCCTATAGCTTTCACCAACAAAGTGTTAGATAATGTAGGAGGTCAGGAAGTTTACTCCTTCAAAGATGGATTTTCAGGTTATCACCAGATCAGGATTGCCAAGGAAGATCACCACAAAACCACATTTGCAATAGAATGGGGATCCTACCAGTACAAAGTGATGCCTTTTGGATTGAATAATGCACCAACAATATTTTCTAGGGTGGTGGTCAAATAATTCAAGGATTTTTTACATAAATGTTTTGAAGCATATTTTGATGATTGGATTGTTTTTAGCTTATTGCAAAACCATATTGAATGCTTAAGACTAATGTAGGATAAGTGCAGGCAATGTCATATTTTCCTGAACCTGAAGAAGTGCATCTTCTTTTCACCCTTTGGAGTGTTTCTAGGGCATATTGTGTGTAAGAAAGGGTTGTTGTTAGATCCATACAAGATTTCCATTATTTTTGATCTACCTCCCCCTACTTTGGTCAGACAGTTGCACACTACGTTGGGACATACTGGATACTACAAAAATTTCATTAAGGGCTATGAACAAATTACAACACATATGGAGAAGTTATTAATAATATATTGTTAGTTTCAATGGACAAAAGAATATCAACAGAGCTTCGACACATTGAAACAGAAAATGGTTACTGGGCCTATTCTGGTTTTCCCAGATTGGAGCAAGGAATTTCATCTGTATGTCGATGCTTCATCTATTGCACTAGGAGTAGTGTTAGCACAACCAAGAGCAGGAGATATTGACCACTTGTTAGCCTTTTCTAGCAGGAAGCTATCTACAGCTGAGATAAACTATACTACCACTGAGAGAGAAGGTTTAACCATGGTATACGCGTTGCAGAAGTTTCGAAACTACTTATTGGGAGGACATTTTTAGATGTTCGCTAATCACTTTGCATTGAAATACCTAGTCAACAAGATAGTGTTGGGGGGAAGGATATGCATATGGTTACTACTATTCTAGGAATATGACTTTGAGATTGTGGTCAAGATAGGGAGAATGAACAAGGGACCTGACCACTTATCTAGGTTGGAACATGGAGAGGAACCTACCAGTTTGGAGGATACACTACCAGATGCATAGTTTCTAGCCATCAGAAGGGTTGATGATCACTTCACCAAGATAGTGTAGTTCCTATAAAAAAGAATGACACCTTGCATATATTCAATCATTCAGAAGAAACAACTGGTAGTTCATGCTACAAATTTTTCACTTATAGCTGGACAACTATACAAGATGGGACCTGATGATATTTTGAGGAGATGTGTTATGGAGGCAGAAAGACCATTGATTCTAGAAGAAGCACATGAAGGAATTGCAGGAGGACACTACGCAAGAAAAGAAACAATGCATAAGATTCTTAGAGCTGGCCTCTGGTGGCCTACTTTACATAAAGATGCTAAGGAATACTCTAAAGCCTACGATGTATGCCAGAGAGTTGGGAAACCTTCTAGAAGAGATGAGATTCCTTTAGCACCATAGCTGACCTTACAGACATTTGAGAAATGGGCTATTGATTTCATGGGACCTATCAACCCACCAGGAAAACACATAGGAGTTAGATATATCATCACTACGACAATGTATTTGAACAGATGGGCAGAAGCAATAACACTGAAGGACTATAATGTAACTACATCTCCATGATTTATATTTGATGATATCATAACCAGGTTTGGATGCTCGAACACCCTAATGAGAGATCAAGGTACACACTTTATTAATAAGACTATTGATGCGTTGACTTAGGAATTTGAAGTCCACCATCAGAAGAGTACTCCTTACCATCCACAAGCGAATGGGATGGTCAAAGATTTAAACAAGATCTTGGAAACAACACTAACAAAGATTTGTAATGTGAACAAGGATAAATTGGATCTGAGAGTACCGACAGTGCTATGGGCCTATAGAACTACTTGCAAGAATATGAAAATGCAGACTCCCTTTAAGTTGGTTTATGTTCTAGAAGCAGTTGTCCCTATGGAATATTTGGTTCCTAGTCTCAGAATTGCAACATTCACAGATATGGATGACATAGGCGTTGTTCAAGAGAGGCTCGCACTGTTGGTGGAACTAGAAGAAGACAGATTTATTGTAGGATTTCATCAGAAGGTACAGAAGGTACGAGAAAAGGCCTACCATGACAGACATATCATGAATAAAGACTTTAAGCAAGGAGATCTGGTATTGGTATATGACAACAAGTTCATGAAGAATCCAGGGAAATTCAGAACACATTGGCTTCGACCATTTGAGGTCGCCTATGTTACAGAAGGAGGAGCTGCACAGTTGAAGACACTGAATGGAGAGTGGAAGGAAGGTTTAGTAAATGGGAGCCGATTGAAATTGTACTATGAGAACCAGCTGCCTCGCAACTCTTAATAAAAGAATAAGGAGAAGGGTCTAGGTACCAGGTGCAGTTGAAACTGGGTACCAAACACAGAAAAGATAGTCTACATAGGGAAGAAAGGGACAGAGTAGAGAGAACAGGATACCCTAGGCAATCTAAAGTTGAAGTGAAACAAAAGGTTCAGACCTGAAGTGCCTCAGGATGAGTCACATGTGAGTGTTGTTGGCCTGTTGGGACTTGGTTATGAAAGGAAGTAAATATTAAGTAAAGAAGTGTGAAGTACAAAATGTCCGGAAAGCACATTGACTGAGATTGGGTCGAAGTGGTTAAAGAAGCAGAAAAGGAGTAAAGTAAGAGAAAGAGAGTCATTGAACAAGAAGATCAAGGAAGACATATCAACAAGGAAGATTGATCATGGACAACTCAGAAAGATAAAAATCCATTAACAAGTGCTTGGAGCACCTCGCGGAAAAGAAGGAAAGATAGGCTAGAAAAGCCCTAAAAACGTTGGTCAAGTTGACCTAGAGTTTTAGGCACCTAGGGTTTTGACACCTAGGTTTAGTCCCAAGGTTGTCTGAGAGTCATTGTAATGTATAAATAAAGGTCAAAAGGACCTAGGATGGGTTCGATGAGGTAATGAGTGATTATTTTTGTTGAGAGAGAGTCTGTGTTGTAAGATCTTCAGCTGGGTGCGAAGATCAAACTTGAAGTTGGTTGCCTAGGGAGGGGAGAGAAAGAGAGAGAGGAGGAGAGAGGTCTGCAAGCTAAGAGTGCAGATAGAACTGTATGTTTTCCTTTAATATCAAGAAACACAGTTTTTTGGACATAGCCCTATGGAGAGGGTGAGCCATGTATATATTGTTGTTCTGTGGGATTGATGTTGTGTTCTTTTGCCTTCTGATTATTCTCTTATTGCATCATTGTGTTAGATCTGAGATATAATTGTGCGAAGTAGGTTTGAGTTGTTAAATGATATCTAGATGTTGTGTTGTTGTTGTTTTGGACCCACTTTGCATTTCCTCTGATTGTAGACACATGTGTCTTGCAACCCCTTATGTTAAGGTCCTAACCCGCACATAGGTAGATCAATGTATTTGGATGTAACAAAGGTCAATATTAATAAGACCTTTTAATAAAATAGAATAAGGCAGATGTAAGAAGACCTAATAGAAGCTTCCGCTTCTAGAAGGATCTTCCTCTAGATGTTTCTTTTTAGTATAAATAGGAG
>JASDQU010589742.1:36371-47782 GCA_032191745.1 Picea mariana
ACTTTGGTTGGTTTGTGTTGTCTTGGACTTGACCTCACGAGAGCACCGGAGTGAAGCGGAAGCAACAGAGACCTAAGGAAGTGATATAAAGGTATGTCACTTGTTCCTCCCTATTAGCAGATTCAATGATTACAACTTAGGGAAAGAGTCGTGTCCTATCCTATTTTGTTCTAGATCTAGGTGGATCTAGGGAGATCTGTTAGTGTCCGCACCTACCGATTAGTCCGATAACACTTTCGAATAATGTCTTCTAAAGTATTTGGCTCATCAAACTCAATTTTGTCCTGGAAGGACTGAGGCAATCCACTAATAAATCGTTGCATCTTTACTTTTTCATCATTTATGTAGGGAACATACCTTATTAGCTATATAAATTTGTTTATATATTCATCTTTTGTGAGTTGTCCTAACTTGAGTTCATAGAACTCCTAAGTCTTCGCATCAAAGTATTTCTCTGACAAATACTTCTTCTTGAAGTATTTCTCAAATTGTTTCCATGAAAATTCCTTCTCATGGATTTCTTTCTATTTCCTAATCTCCTCCCACCAAATGGAGGCCTTTCCATTCTGGTTGAAAATGGCTATTCAAGCCTTTAGGTTTTCAGAGTAGTCATGGACTCTGAAGTACTTCTTCAAGCCTAGTAGCCAAACTTCTGATTCTTCCCCCTTCGTAATTTCTCCATTTAAAGTGGGTGGTTTGGATTTATTACACTCTTCCCCCTTTTTGCTACTTGAATATCCCTTGGAGTTGTCAGTTTCCTCACTAGAGGATTCTTTCGATGAGTGTCCCTTCACTCCATGTTGGGACTTCTTTGAGGTTCTTCTCCTTGTGTGGCCACTTTCAGGACCATTATTCCATATCTCGGGTGGAATTTGAGTTTTCTTAGTATGGGGTTTGTCCACATGACTGGCAATTGGTCCATGTTGCAGTTTCCTTTGTATATCTGATAAAATTTGTAGTAGGACTCTGTTAATTTTAGTTTTCTTTTCCTTCTCTTTTATCAACCTTTCATTGTCAGCCTTACAAATTTTTAATTATGCCATGAGTCTTCTTATGATTTCCGCCAAATCTGGGGGGGTTTCCACCGCCCTCCTCTCATCAGATTCTTCCTCTCTATTGTGGGAGATTTTCTCCAATTCATTTTGTGTCACCATCCTTCGCGCTATAGTTTTCCTACTTTCCACTGATGGCTTGGGTGCTGATAATTTTTTTTTTTCTAGTTAATTATCTTATTAGTTTATGAACAACAAATACAATTCGTAATGTGAATTCAACTTCTTTATGTGGAACAATAATCACACAGTTCAGTCTTTCAAAAACATATAACAACAGTAGAAGGTCTCATTCCTCTCTTCAATACTAGTTTAAATAATCTTCGTATGAAAGGGTTAATATAGGGTGTCACCCCTAAACGTTCTCTAATAAGATTTTTATGTGATTCGTTCATGAGGCCAAGCATTTTTCCCTTCTCTGATATCAATTTGTAACAAACCCAGCCGCTAAGTACCCTTTTTAGGAATGGGGCATCAAAATTTTTCTTTCCTTAATCATCTCAAATCCTTTCCCATGGATCTTCGTGCTCTTCTGGTCATCAAGATCTATGTAACAACTACTACCCTGATCAAATCCGAGCTCTGGATTGGGAGATACTCCCTTCCAAATCTCTTCCGGCATTATAAGTCAAGGGACACATGGAGACCAGATAGCTCCATCTCATTTGTACCATCTCAAGTTCAACAAAGTCCTGAAGATTTTCCAACATTCTTTCATCTATGGTGGAAGTCCATCCACCGTCAAATCCAAAAACGAAAATTCATCCTTGTTTAACATGTAAGATTAAGGGTAATTCGAGGTTCGACGCTTCACCGCTAAGCCTGAAATATTTCCACGTGGCTCCTGCCTTTGGCCATTTCATCTTATCTAAGATACTACACCCCAAACCTACAGATTTCTGAAGTCTCGGACTCCTGAAGGGTCCACCCTTACGTATGATGGCATATTAAATGCAACGGCAAGGACAGGTGGGTCCTGACTACTCCACCCGCTAATATACCAAGAGAATACATGTCAGGGGAGGGTGACACACGGCGAGGTAGAGATGGCACATGGCCCCATTAGTGGGTGACATGTTTCATGTTCTAATAGGCACATAGTGATATGAAAATGAAAGGCTTGAGTCTCTTTAAAAACTGCAAGTGAAATGGTATGTTCTTAGGAAATAGGATCAAGTTACAAACACATAAATATTAATGAGTTTTTACTTAATCATGAGAAACATAACAGTCATAAATAGCCATCAAAATACACACATTAACACAACAAAATGATAAAGGATTTCACCCTTCTCTTGGGCTACATCTTCTGGTCCGGCTTCCAATGTATCATTTTCATTAATGATCAAAGTGTCAAAATCAGTGCTTTACAATGCTTAGAATGAGAAATGGATGGCTTCAATGGCTCCAGAACATCCCAAAACCCCTATTTGTGCTCTTCTTGCACCTGGTTTGGCCAAAAACTGAGTTGGAATCACTCCTTGGAAGTTTCTCCCAATTCTTTGTTGTCTATGCTTGCCAAAACACACCCAGAATGATTGAACTTGGCTTCTAGGTGTTTCACGTGCCTAAACCTAGCACTCACACGTATCCTGCAGATTTAAGCATTCTGTCGAACACTTAGCGCGATTAGCACCCCAAGGAAGAGGTTTGTGGTCGGGTGGCCCCCATGTGGTCGGGTGCCAACCTATCTTCCTACTCCTTTGTTGGAAATCATTGAACTTTCTCTCATTTTTGTGGTCACATGGAAATGTGGAACTAAGGGCTAGCTAGCAACCTGGGCTAATTGTTTACCCTGCATCCTAGTTCCATGCTATGACATGTGTCCGTTGTATGAACACCGTGATGAGTGTTGGTTGGTTTAGTATGGTAAGTCATATGTAGATGTAAGACCAAGGGATAGGGCTTAGCCCCAACCCTTTTGGTACCCAAATGAAACTTAACACAAACTCATATGCCATGTTTAATCATTAGGGGTAAGAACCATTGTGTGGGTGGGTTGGTAGCCTGACCCTTGCCAAGTCTTGCCACCTGTCCTCGGAGGTCGCTGGTTCAACCCCCCACGAATACAACCAAAATTTTATGCAATGGATGGGGTTCCACGTGGTAACCCATGTCTGAGCCACGTGGCACCATAACATTGGTTCACCTACATGCCACATGTCTCCACCTGATAGGTACAACTCATATGCCAGTCACCTTCCACGTCAACCTATGCCACATCATCACCTGCCACGTGTTAGTATGATCACCTGCCACATGTTAGTATGGTCAGATGCCACATCAATAGTATTTCTCTACCACATCAACAGTACAGACCTGCCACGCTAGCACTGTATGGATTGTATGAATTGTACAGTCAACAAAATTTTGTCTGTTTGGCAAAGCAGACAGAACGCGATATCTTTCTCATACGATTTCCATTTGAACCCATTCAAGTTGTGTTGGGATTTTGAGGATGAGGCCTATGCACAAGTCCATTTTGAAGCAATTCCAAGAACTTTGATTTTTGAGCATATTTTGATCCCCTGGATCACTCATCCCCATTGGGAAGCTTTTGGACCTCCAAAAGACTACTTTCAGTCGATTTGAAGATGAGGGTATAGTTCCCTCACCTTTCAAACCTCAATCCATTTGGCCTTTCTTGGATTTGTGCCTTTAAGACCAACTCGAAGGTATTCCACATTCCCTCATTTTGAATTTCTCATCCCCCTGTCAAGGATTGTATCTTCATGTAGTTTTGAAAGATATTATGGTGAGAAATAATTTATAGAAGGAATATGAACATGCTCTCCTTGATCATCAATCAAAGGAAGCTCATACAATATCAAATTCTCAACATTGACAACTTCATACATTTGCATATAAGGAGGAAAATCCAAATGTAAGACATTGTTACCAATCTTTTCAAGAATATTGAAAGGTCCATCTCTAATTGGTTTCAGTTTTTTACCTTCTCCTTTAAGCCTCTCTTTGCTAATGTAAAGAAAAACTTCATCTCCAACTTGGAAACTGTGATCAACACGATGCTTGTCATGTCTTGTCTTGTACTTGGCTTGGCTCTTTTCTAACTGTTCTTGTACCATTTGATGCACCAATTGAATTTTTTCAATGACCTTATTTTCCCAATAAATGTAATATTGACCATCAATAGAAATGTCTTTCCCAAAGTTAAAATCTAAAGAGATTTTGGCAAATAACCAAAGCATGCCTCAAATGGAGATGTTTGAGTCTAAGAGTTCTTAGCCCGGTTGTAAGCATGTTGAATGTAGTGTAAGTGCTCATCCCAAAGCTTAGGATGCTTGCTGCAATAACCATGAAGAATATGCACTATTGTGTTATTAACCACTTCTATTTTACCATCGGTTTGTGGATGAAAAGTTGTTCTGTTTTTCAGCTTGTTGTCCACGAGTGCCCATAAACTTGACCAAAATTTCCCAATAAATCGAGAATCTCGATCAGAAATAATGGATTTAGGAAATCCAAAATGTACCCAAACATGATGAAAAAACATTTGTGTTGTTTTCTTTCTATACCACAACATAAATATACTCATGATTCTTTTTAGACATAGGTAGGCCTCTTACAAAGTCCATGGAAATGCTTTCCCAAGGACGAGAAGGAACTGGAAGTGGAGTATACAAACCCAAATTTATGTTGCTAGGATTTCTTGTAGCACATAAATAACATCCTCTTATATATCTTGAAACACTTTGACTCATTTTAGGCCAATAGCAATACCTTTGCAAATTAGCCACTGTCTTTCCTACACCAAAGTGGCTAGCAATAAGAGAAGAATGATCTTGCCTTATGATGTTGACTCTTTCACCCTGTGGAATACATAGCTTTCCAAGATAATACAGAATCTTATCATGCACATGGTAATCCAATTCTTCAACTTGGTTAGAATGACACAAAGTTGCATAAACCTTTTTAAAATCAACATCTAAATTATACTATTCAACATAGCTCTCATGCATTGTAGAATTATGCTTAAGAATATCTGAAGCACTAACAATAGGCCTAGAGAGCATATCAACAACCTTGTTATAATTCATTTCTTATACCTTAAACCAAGTGGAGTTGTTGTATAAAACCCATCCATTTGAAGTGCTTTGCCTGTTGTAGCTTTGTTTGTGATTGTAAGTATTGAAATGGTTGATGATCTGTGTGAATGATAGGTTCTTTTTCCAACAAATGATTTTTCCATTTTTTCACACTTTGCACCAATGCATACAACTCCTTATTATAAGTAGGATAGTTAATCACAACACCGTTAAAATTATATAATGGAAACAAATGGGCTTACCATGTTGTAACAAGACTGGTCCCATTGCATGATTTCTTTCATTTGTTTGGATCTCAAATGGTTTTCTCAAATTTGGGAGTGCAAGAACTGGAGCTAAACTAATGTTCTCCTTCAATGCATCAAAAGATTTGTGTTGCTTTCCTCCCCATTGAAAAACTTTGTTGTTTTTTGTCACTACATGTAATGGAGCTGCAATTGAAGAGAAGTTAGCAATAAAATTTCTCCAATATTGGGTTGCTCCCAAAAAGATTCTTACCTCTATCACATTGTTGGGCTTGGGCCAATCCAAAATGACTTTGACCATGGAAGGATCAATTTTCAGTTCTCCTCCTCCAACAATATGTCCCAAGTAAACAAGTGAGGTCTTTCCAGACTCACATTTAGACATCTTCAAAAACAAATTTTAATTCTTTAAGACATCCAAAAATTGCTTTACATGCATAACATGCTCTTCACGAGATTTGCTAAATATCAAAATTTCATCCAATAATAAAATCACACAGTCATCAAGGAAAGGACTTAAAACATCATTCATTACTCTCATGAATGTAGCAGGATCATTCCAAAGTCCAAATGGCATTACCATCCACTCAAAAAAACCTTTCTTTGTTTTGAAAGGTGTCTTCCAAGTATCTCCTTCAGCAATCCTAATCTGATGATATCCACTTCTCAAATCCAATTTAGTAAAATACTTAGCATCTTTCAATTGTTCAAGAAAATCATCAATTCTAGGAAGAG
The DNA here is from genome assembly GCA_032191745.1 of Picea mariana. Classification (NCBI taxonomy): domain Eukaryota; kingdom Viridiplantae; phylum Streptophyta; class Pinopsida; order Pinales; family Pinaceae; genus Picea; species Picea mariana. The sequence goes on from JASDQU010589742.1 coordinate 42,471, forward strand.
GATAATGATTCTTTACTGTAATCTTGTTCAAGGCTTTGAAATCTACACACATGCGCCATGTACCATATTTCTTTGGAACTAAAACAATTGGTGAGCCACATGGCGATGTGTTTGGCATGATGACCTCTTTTTCAAGAAAATATTGGATTTGTTTTTTAATTTCATCATTCTCCATGACTGACATCTTGTACATACCAATGTTTGGAAGAGGACAATCTTGTTGCAATTGAATCTCATATTGGATAGCCCTTTTTTGGAGGAAATCATTTGGTTCCTGAAACATCTCATCATATTGGTTAACAAAATCATATAAATCATATTTCAACTTTGAATCACAACCTTGGAAATATTCTTTTTCAAAATTGTCTTTGGGTTTGATCATCAAGAGGAAAAAATTCTTACTAGCATTGACCAATCTATTCATTTGTCCAGCATTTACAAGTGACAAATTCAACTTCTTTTTATGTGCTCTAACAATGTACTAAAATCCACTTTTAAACAAATGATACTTGTTCTCATGACGATGAAAGATGACTCTCATATCATATAAGTATGGGCTTCCCAAAACAATACCATAGATATCCAATGGAATAACATCAAGCTCTACCTCATCTATAAAATTTGCAGTGATGGAAAATCTAAGTTTACACCTTCTTATCACATGCAATTTGGCATTGTCACATATCCATCCTAGAGGGTATGGTTTAGGATGTGGAGTAGTTTCCAATTTTAGTTTCTTAACAGTGTCTTTAGATATGAGGTTTGTTTGAGATCCAGTATCAAAAAGAGTATCTATCTTGTTATGCTTTGAAATAAACCTTATGTGGAAAACCTCTATTCTTTTTTTTTCATGTTCAATTTCATTGAGGCTACTACTACTTGAAGAACTAGTACTTGCAATAGAATCCTTACCTTGAAAACCCATGGCTGTAATCTTTGTTTCATCATCCGAATCAGAACCTAAATCATGTTGTGTAGTTGCAGTAGTCTTTAGTTTCCCCTTATGGATGAACTTTTTGGGTCTCTTTTCGGGATGAATTTTACAACAATGGTCTTCATCATGACCGTCCTTTGAACATTGTTTACATGTGATTTTCTCTCCCTCTTTCTTCCATTTCCCTTGAACTTCTTCTTTCCTTTGTCTCCATGAAAAAAAGATTTCTTGCTTCCCTCTTGAGGTTCATTCCTCCCTCTTGCTTCCAAATGAGTTTCCTATACACAAACTTCATCTATGCTTGTAGGGTTAAACATAAGTATTGTGTGCCTCAAGTAGCTATGCAATCCTCCAATATATTTGAGTAATGTTTCTTGAGAATATAAATCTATACCCAAAATAAAATCTCTTCTTCTAAAATCCTGAGTGTAGCTTTGAACACTTTTCCCTTTAGCTTGTATAAAGTTTTACCAATCCATAATAGCTTTATGCTTGTATGCTAATGGATAAAATTGTCTTTTAAGTGAAACAATAAAATCATTCCAAGAGGATAAAAATCGACCATGTTTCTTCATGTCCTCTTGAGTTTTTCTTTCACACCAAATGAGTGCGTCACTTTCCAATCTTAGAGAAGCAAGCTGAATCTTAATTTCATCATATTTGATCCTTTGTATCCTACAATTCACTTCAATATGACGAATCCAATTATCCAATTTCTCAGCATTTACCTCTCCATTGTACATAGGAAATTCAAACTTAATATCAAGCTTAAGCAAAGGAGTTTGTAGAGGAATTTTACCATGTTCTTTTGGAGAATTTGGAGGTGGTTGTGAAATGGTAGAAGAGGTGGAAGATGGAGGTGAAGGAGGTGGAGTATTACCATTTCCTCCATTTCCTTTTGGAGTTTTATCACCACTATATCCATTACCCTTTGGAGGGTTTGAGCTTGCAATCTTTCATTTCTTTCTTCAAATACAACTTTTCACCATCTCTGTCATATCATAGAAATATTTTTCTGAAATTTTCTTCCTTTGAAGTAAGAGTTTCATGAATCTCCTCATGAGCCATACTTGGTGAATATCTCCTTGAAGCTTGAGATGATTTTGTAGTTCTCCTTCTTGACAATTGAGAACTTGGCTTTACAAGTTGACCTATTCTTATTGTGAGCTTCAACCTTGTAAGCATCAGAAAACAAACACTTGAAAACAATCAAACCTTTAAAAACCTATGCTCTGATACCAACTTGATCTAAAAATGAAATTCTTGAGTCTTTTTAAAAACTGCAAGTGAAAAGGTATGTGCTTGGGTTATAGGATCAAGTTACAAACACATAAAGATTAATGAGTTTTTACTTAATCATGAGCAACATAACTGTTGGGCCTTGGTTATGGAAGGAAGCGAAGATTAAGGAAATAAGCACGAAATATGAACTGTGCAGAAAGCACATTGACTGAGATTGCGTCAAAGTGGTTAAAGAAGCAGAAAAGAAGGAGCAAAGTAAGAGAAAGCTAGTCATTGAATGAGAAGAATGAGGAAGACAGATCAATAAGGAAGATGGATCGTGGACAACTCAGTAAGTGGAAAAATCCATCAATGAGTGGTTGGAGCACCTCACTGGAAAGAAGGAAAGACAGGCTAGCGAAGCCCTGAAAACGTGGGTCAAGTTGACCTAGGGTTTTAGACACCTAGGGTTTTGGCATTTTAGGGTTTTGACACCTAGGTTTTGTCCCAAGGTTGTCCGAGAGTCATTTTAATGTATAAATAAAGGTCAAGAGGACCTAGGATGGGTTCAAGGAGGTAATGTGTGATTATTGTTGTTGAGAGGGGGAAGTATTCTGTTGAGAGAGAGTTTGTGTTGTAAGATCTTCAGCTGGGTACGAAGATCAACCCTGCAGCTGGGTGTGCAGGGAGGGGAGAGAAAGAGAGAGAGAAGGAGATAGATCTGCAAGCAAAGATCACAGATAGAACCGTATGTTTTCCTATAATATCAAGAAACACAGTTCTATGGATGTATCCCTAGGGAGAGGGTGAACCACATATATCTTGTTGTTCTGTGGGATTAATGTTGTTTTCTTTTCCCTTCTGATTATTCTGTTATTGCATCATTGTGTTAGATATGAGATATAATTGTGTGAAATAGGTTTGAGTTGGTAAACTATATCTAGATGATGTGTTGCTGTTGTTTTGGACGCACTCTGCATTTCCTCTGGTTGTAGACACTTGTTTCCTGCAACCCCCTATTGCTACTTCGGGTGAGACTACATCTGCTTTGCAGGTGTTTCCAAAAGGGCCAATAGTTAGGGGTTGTTGGTTCACTGTTAGAGCTGAACCCTGGGTCTTCCCCTGTACCAACAAATGGTTCCGTTGTCGAGATCGGGATATTCTTGAGGGAATGTCGAGGTTGTTTCCATTGAAGACAGAGATTCATAAGTGGATAGAAGAACAAGAGAAGGACTTCACAGAAGCTCAGAACAAGAACCCTAATCTTAGTATAGAGGATTGGTTGGGAAAGTATATCTTTACTGATATACATGAGATTTTCTTCGAAGGAATTCATAAGGATCTTTACGAGTGGCTATCCAGATTGGTAGATACCCAGTTTGAAATCAGACTCAGACCACCTGTGGTTTGGATGTCGACGCTAATCAAGAAGGTCAAGAGAGTTGATAATGTTGTGTTAAGAGAATTTGATCACTAGTTTGATAGTACCATTGGAGGGTACATTACTAAGTTTTCTATTGAGAGAGTAGAATCATATAGCCAAGCAAAGAGATTTTTCTTTAAGGGACCTGAGGAAAATGTTTACAATTTTTGAAGTTGAAGATCAAGATGTTATTGCATGAGAAGAACATATTGAAGATAGAGTAATCACTTGGACTGAAGAGATAATGTTCAAGAACTCAGACAATGACAACGACACATAGGTTGGACACACGTGTAGTGGGAGATCATTTAGAGGAGTTCATCTAGTGAACTTGTTTTAGTAGAATCACGAACCACTAGCACGAGAATAAGGGTTCTACAATGGAGAAGAAGAAGAGTTACTAAACGAGGAACATTTAGAGTCTGCTAGGGCAGAAGAAGGGAAGACTGAAGAAACTTGCTGAGAAGAGTCAAAAACTTCAGGAACTGCGTAGACTGTTGAAGTAAGTACTATCAATCCTCCTATTGTTTTAGTAGCATTAAGTAACTAGAGTAACCTAAGTTATCAAAGCACTCATAACACTAGTACAAGTGGTTCAGTACATACTCATTCAAGAAACCTAGGAAGATCTATGGTAGATGAGATGAGGTTACCCACCTTTAGGGGAGATGGATATGAAGATCCTGATCAACATTGGTTCTTATCTGAAGCTACATGGAGTATTAAGAATGTCACTGAAGAAGATATTAAGAGAGCTCAGTTTAGTACTACCTTGAGAGACCGCACACTGAGTTGGTACATGAAATTTGTCCAAGGTGTTGCATAGCCGAAACCACTAAATGAAATTAAGACTGTGTTGATTACCGAATTCAAGAAACCCAAGTCGAATTCGGAGTCGCAGTGCATCACAGAGATGAAAGAAATGGAGTGGAGAGTAGCTAAACTTGTTTGGGAGTTTGATCAGAGGTTTAAGACCCTGACAGGTCATTTGAGTTTTCAGATTTCAGATGAACAGAATAAATAGTGGTCATTGCTACCCTCTCACCACACATCAGAGTCCCTCTGATGCAACAAAATATCACTTCACAAGCAGAGGCATTGGAGATCGCCATGAAACTAGAATCATTCCCTATGGGAGAGTCCAACTCAGGTATGAGTCAAATTTTGAGTCAGCTAACTAGCTTATCACTGTAGGTCGAAGATATGAAGAAGGATAAGGGAAAACATAAAAGAGAAGATATCTGGTGTATCAGATAAAAAACAGAGGGTCGCGACAAGGAGCATTGTCCTCTATTTCATGAGTACTTGGCTTTAGGATCTCCGAGCCCTTTGAAGTAGGTTACTCTAACTTGGTGCTAGGTATGTAGAAATCGACATCTCCCTAGCGAATGTTATTACATTAAAAAATATGTCTAGACACCTACCAACCTTTACTGCACATTCTGTAAATCTGTGGGGCATGATGAGAAGTATTGTAGGGCTTATGAACTCTTGCATGAAATATCAAGACACACATCTAGAATTAAAGGCGAAGTAAAACAGAAAGGAAATAATATGCAGTTTAACTCCCTAGGATGAGGAAACTTCAACCCTCGCGGTGGATTCAGAGGAAGAGGAAGAGGAGGAGGTATGGGTCGAGGTCGAGATCAGATCATTTTTTATAACTATGCACGACTGAGACATTTGGCAAGGGACTGTCAGAACCCTTGTACCACTTGCAGCTACTGCAACTCA
>JASDQU010589743.1:4744-17446 GCA_032191745.1 Picea mariana
CCCCCTATTCATCATTTGAAGCCGGTTTGGGAAATCCATTTGCCTCTCATTCGATTTTCTACAAGGTTGTTCCCTGTGTTGTCTTTGAGTCAATGCTGCCAAATCATTGGTCGTGTCATTCAGATGTTCAAGAGAAGTCCATATGAAACCTATATTGAGTCGGCCATCTACAGTTGTCCATTCTCTCTGTGTCGGCCTTTCCTGTGTCCGGTCCAATTTGCATAATACTTTGTTTCACCTTCAAAATCTGTTACTCATTTCGTGTCATTGATGGGGGATACATCAAGGCCCTCCTGTGATGAGTTTTGTTCTGTCGACTTCAACTCATTATCCGGAATCAAGACTTAGAAATTATTTGGTACCTTGGAGCTTGCATGCCTCAATGGCAGGTTTCCTTGCCTTCGACAGTGGATTTACATCATTGACCTCTGATCGAAAGATTCCATCGGATGTTGAATTCAACTCATTTATTCACACTTGATGGATTGTACTAGGGTACCTTGGGAGTCATTGACATCAATGGTGATTTCCCTCGCACTTGTTAACGGTTTCATCAATGACCGGTAATCAAGTGGTTTCTACCATGTTAGACTTCAACACATGTAATCACATGGTTAGATTCGTACTTTGGGCAACGAGATTGAAGACCCTGGATATCATCTCTTTGGTCCAGGTTGCAATGGAGTATGTATAATTTGCGACACATAGATCCACTGTGTATGTTTCGTGGCTATGTCGTCTTAATTTGAATTTTTCACATAGATCCACAGTGTATTCCTGGTGGCTATGCTATATTTTGACGGCATGGATCCACAGTGTATGATTGGTGGCCATGAACTAGGTCTACAATCGTCATTAGTCTATGATCTGAGTATGGGAATGCCTACCTCAGAATTGGTATATATGATATTCTGCAGATGCTTGGGTATTTGCAGGTTTCTGATTAGATGTGCTCCTGGTTTCCGATACACACATGCAGCTTACAAAGTCTTTCGGCTGTCACTGATTCCAACCTCATACTTTGGGGGGCATTCTGTTACCCATGATTTTGGTCGTCATGATGATGTATTGATGATGGTGTACTTAGGCTCTTCATAAGAACTTTCTCTTGAGAAAAGTTACTTTCATCTCTTCACATAAACCTCATTTTTGAAGAAGGTTCGCAGGCTGCTGATATATTTTCCTACGAGAATGACCCATTCTCGCAGGCTGCTAATATATTTGCCTACGAGAATGACCCATTCTCGCAGGCTGCCTTAAGCCAGGGTGCGAACTTCTCGTACTGTGTTGAAAAACTAGGGTGCGAACTCTTCTTAAAGCAAGGAAAAAGATGAATTCTCGATGCTTCTAGAAGGGAATCTTCTAGAAGGATGGGTTGGCATTCGAATGGTTATTCTTGTACTAGATTCCCTGATATTTTGGGATCATTCTTATCCAAGTAACTAATTCATTCTCTCCTATATATTGAGGGAATTCTCATGGAAAAGGTTAAGCAAGATTCATTGGAGAATTGGTGAAAGAATTGTGTGAAGCACTGAAGCTTGATCAACAGCTTAGAGACTCCAGCAAGTCTATCCAAAAGAGTTGATCTTCTTCATGCAAAGATTGAGCAAGTGTGTGTGTCGGAGCCAAGAGCCATTGAAAGGAAGTTTGTGACATCAAGGCTCAGGTTGTAATATTTACTTTCAATTAATATGATACAGTGGCATGTCCCTTTCCCATAAAGATATTTCCACTTTATTGTGTAATTCCTTGATCATACACATAGGTTGACTGTTGAATAGATTGTGCTATCTTCACTTTGGTTGGTTTGTGTTGTCTTGGTCTTGACTGCACGAGAGCACTGGAGCGAAGCGGGAGCAACAAAGACCATAGGAAGCGATAATAAGGTATATTATTTGTTCTTGCCTCCTAGTTAATTCAATGGTCAAAACTTAGGGAAAGAGTCATGTCCTGTCCTGTTTTGTTCTAGATCCAGGTGGATCTAGGGAGATCTGTTAGTGTCTGCACCTATCGATTAATCCAATAACAACTGTCCCAACTTTCTGTCTGCTGAAATCTTTGCTTCCCTTCAACTCAGCTCTGATACCATGTTAAAATTTCAGATCCCAACCCAGTTTCAGTGTCGCTGATTTTTCTGCCAAAGTTAAATGCCCAAACCCAGTTTCAACACAGTTTCAGCATATAAAAACTTAGCAGAAAATAAACTTCAGAACTGAAACATGAGAATTCTGAACATCATTTTAAACGCAGAAATAAAATATCAGCAGTATGAAAAACTCAGAAAATTTGGACACAAGAATTTTCGGTCTAACTTTGACCCTGGAAAAACCCACAAGGGAAAAACCAGTGAGAGAGGGATTTTTATTATTATTGAGCTTCTAAGAAATTTCTTTTACAACAGTCTAATCTTCAGCAAAAATACAAACTTATCTTAGAAAATTTATGCTCGTCTTCTTCAAAAAAATTCCAGAATGTAGCTCCTCGAAATCTGTACAAGAAATCCGTACAACTGTACGGCTGCTACAACAATAAATGTTGTACGGAACTCCTCAAAAATCGTGCCTCTTTTCTATGTTTGTTGTACCCTCTTTTCTGTGCATTAAATGCCCCTCAAAAATGGTTCCATGCCTTGAAATGCATGTTGTACCTTGTTGTACGAACTGTTTTCCTTTTGCTGTTGTACGGATTGTCAAATCCGTACTGTACAGCCTCCACAAAACTGTTGTTTCCTTTTCTCAAAATCTGTGCACAGAAATTTGTTGTACGACCCTCAAGAAATTCGTACAGTACGGTCCTCACACTCAGCAATACCCTCCTTGATTTTTGTGCTACTCGACTGTCTTAGGAATCGTGCCCTTACTCTGCAAATGTTGTCTTCTCAAGCTTGACCTCTCTCTCTTGCTCTCTCTTGCTCTCTCAACAAGAAAAATGGATGAACTACTCAAGAATGGGTGCGCCTTCTTTCCCTAGTCGACCTCATGAGGGAAGGTGAGGGGTTTTCTAATCTAACGGTTGAGATTAGATTAGATGGGTGGCTGAGATTTGGTGTCTCTTCACTCAACCTCACTTTAGTCATAAATTTATCTTTTAATTTGCATCTCACAAATTAATTTGACTAGGACCCACATTAGGCACTTTCTCCCCCTTAGGTGCCTAGGGAAGAGAAACACTTGCCTTGGTACTTTATTTAATTAAAAATTTAACAAAAAAGACCCCGACAATCAAGTAAAACTAAAATTTATAATCTGGATCAGCTTGCCACAACCTACAGCCATTTTGACTCTGCAAGATATCCTTTATCAACAATGAAACTTAATTAAAAAATATACAAGAATACACAGACTATCAAGAATGGATAAACACCTCTAAAACAAGCGTCTGAAAAGTTTGGTCCAGTATTGAACCTTGTTGTCTACAATAAGACCCTGTTGTCAAAAAGAGAATTAGGCTTTGAATAAACTCAAAAATGAATGAAAACTGAAACTATTTCATGCAACCAAAGAGCAAACCTTAGTCTTGCTTTCTCCATCTATTCTCCCCTTGTCTCTTCTTCTCATTCAACTTTTATTCTTTCCAAATAAGTTGAAGTAGTTCAACCACTTTCTTTAGTTAAGTTAGTTTGACTTAACTAATTAGTTTAGGAGAAATAAATACTAATAATATAGTTAAGGGTCTTTAATTAATAATAACTAGGTAGGTGAGATCTCTTGTGACTCCCGTCATTTCTTGTTTTCAAATAATAAAATATAAGACAAAAATGATAATCATTTTAATCAAATTCCACCCTTGTGGCTCCCTTAAATATTTTCCAAACTAGATATTTAACTATCATAAATAATTTATATCATATCCAAAAATATATATAAATATCCATATCATCCACATTATCCACAAAATACCAAAACAATGCTTGCTTTCCAAACATTATGAAAACCACTAGCACTGTCTTCATCAATTCAAATCATAAAAACACATAATCTAAAAACCATACTTTCCACTATGGGAGGCAATTTTCCCTTTTTCACTGTTGTCTCCCTTTGATTTCCTGGAAATAGCCTGTGGTTGGTTAGACCCTTGGGGATGTATCTCGTTGATCACATGCGAACAATCGTCCTTCAAATGCATGTGTGAAGACACAGATTTTGAAGAGTCATAGGAGGGAGAAGAAGGGGAGGGAGCTAATTTTCCTTTATCTTGCACAGGTTCAGGAATATCAGTTTTTAGTCTCTTACTAACAAGTGAAGATTGAACATGCGAATAGACACGAGAAATCTGGACATTGGGATTGCTAGGTGGTGGCAAAGGAAATGACATAGTGGGCCAACCATGATGGTGAGAGAGAGGTGGGTTGATGATCATTTGTGGGGACTTTCGGCTGCAAGGACAAATGTGGAGAAATGAGAATGCCAGGGATGTTCTGAGGAGGCTAGAAATAAATTATTTCTGGTCGAGGGTACACTATTCCATGACCAATCTAGTTAAAGAACCCAACTTGGAACAACTGGTTCAATTCTTGGGGATCAAGATCAAAATGGATGTAAAATCTAGGCCTTCTAGGACCTCGATTCCAATTTCCCATGCCTCTGTTATTTCTGCCATTGCTGCCCCTACTGAAAAAGCTCATCCTGTAGTAGCAGTTCGTCAGTAATAAACCTCTTAATAAACCATACATGACACTCTGCTTCATGAATAAAAAATTTGCTCGATAATTGACACGAGATACATGCAAATCCATACATAACAAACCATTCATTAAACTGCCAAGTGAACATGGGGTGATAGGGTTCATGGGAAATATGGAGGGAGTGTAATCAGTGAAAAGTGATATAATGATAGGGGATTAATACATGAATATTGTTCAACATTTAATTAAACAATTTACTGTGTAATAAAGTATCAAAATATCAGTCACCAACCCTTGCTATGTTATTCATTTGTCACTTTCACACAAACTTTTCTTTTTAAATTTATTTCACAGAACATGGATGCAATAAGTGAAATTGGGATTATGAGGGGAATGTAATGAGTGAAAAATGATAGAATGATCGGGAATTGTTATGGATATTGTTCAATTGAAAATAAATAAAAACATGCAATCAAAACATATCTATGTACAAACCTTCAATGTTTAATAATGTTCACTTTTTCAAAACAATAATTTAAACTGTTACTTTCGTTGACAAATTGCTTGTTGGCTTCCAAACTACTTTACACAATAATCTATATGCCCAGATTTATTTATTCACAATAACCATTGTATCCACATTATCATTATATGACAGTCATAACGAACAACATTGCAATCACTAAAAGAACTACAATATCCTTTGAGCCACGACCATTAACTCCAATATTTAATCATTAAAACCAACATGGACACACACAATATTGACAATCAACTCATATCCACCATATATTTAACCACTGCAATCAATTTAGACGTTATAACTCTTATTCGGGCTTCAAACACTTCACACACAGGTGTCCCTTTTATACAATCAATCATAACGATTGAACCAAATAACATTCAATACTTTGATCCCAAGCTTCAAATAGATAAGTGGGTACAGATTTCTCCCAGAATTACTAAACAAGGAACCCAAAAAAATCGTGCCCAAATAACCAAGCACGCACAGTGCTCCCATCAACCATCAAACTGGAGTAAAACAATATCAATGTAATATTTAGGGTTTAAGACAACAAGTGGAAGGTAGGAACATGTGGTTTGACCAGAGAGCTTGGTATTCCAATAACACAGTCAGATCATGCCCTATCACAATTTACCACATAACCATAACATGTAACAATGCTCTCGGCTGTAAGGGCTTCCAAAACAATAGACAACCATTTCCAACAAGAAACAAAATGAAGCCATTCCCTTTAATCAATACTGTAAAATAACGACCAAGCACAAACCCGTTCCTGACCAAAAAACATGCATAATGCTTCCATAAACTTTTGGGTGGTGTTAAATTCATACCGTATAATGTTTACCAGACAATGGTGAGGTCTTAGCAAGCAACTAACAACTCAGGGTTTTTCCAAGACAAGGTACAAAATACTTTAATCTTTCATCAACTCTCATTAAAACCCACAGGGTCGAAATAATGTGTGTACACTAGCCACATAGACGAACATGGCATGAGAAAACTTAATCATATGAACCTGTATTGTCAATCCATAGGTAAGGTACTCGCAAAGCTCAGAGCTATGGCAAACCATGATAATCAATTTTAACAGAGAGGCCAGACCCACAACCCAAGTCATGACCGATCGGGCTCCGCTGCAATTTCTATTCAACAATTCCATGCAAGTATTACACACAACAAGAAGAGCACAACCATTTAAAAAAAAAAGTGCCAATAGTCCAGAATAACCACCATAAGAAACCAAGGACACAAACACCAATACATAGTTCAAAAAAACATCGTAACAACTTAAGAATCACACAGACCATGAGAAACCCGAGCCAAAAATAGATTCAAAGGGAAGAGTAACTATCATGGATGGAAGAGTAATAAAACCCATACCTGGAAAAGATTGTGCGAGGAAAAAAAAACAAGACTGTATACATCCTTCACGGTCGAGCAAGACAGAGCAACAACAACTACCAGAGCCAAAACAAAATGCAAGAATGACTAGGATGACGAGCTCGAGGGGAGTTTGAGTGATGTGCAGTATATGCACGTTACTGAATCTCCCTTCCAACTTCATTCAATTCAAAGTATGAGCCAAGCCAATTCACCATAGCACTACACCATTAATCAACCAAATATTGATTGCCATATCACTTTTTCAAAGTGTGTCACCCCTTGGTAATGTCAAACTTCTTTAAAATAAAAATGTGCTAGGAACATAACCCAATGTGCAACCATTTATGAAAATCAAACAAGGTGCATAACCATAGTAGCAAGGGTCAAGAACACCCATCCTTTGTCATAATAATACACAACATTAGAACTTGAATATAGTTCTTTTATCCAAAAAGGAAACATTACTATCTTCTATTAGAGATCATTTAAACCATTTAATGCCATGTTTAATACAATATCAAAACCAAAATTGGATAACAATTCTCTCATCCACAGGGAAGCCTTAACATATTCCGTGAGAGCTCATCAAATATATTTAGTGTCATGTTTTAATCATCCAACCAACACATATCACTATAACATTTTAAACCATGATCTGAAACAAATGAATTGTAGAAAACTGTGCTGGTACCATCACATAAGCAAACAAAATATAAGCGATTCTTATCCACCATAGTGTCATAAGTCTAATAAGGGGGTCCCACCTACTAGTTTATTATTAATATAGTTAAATAATCAAGCTTGGCAATCATTTGCGAGCATAGTATTCATCATCGCCCTTTTAAGCGTCAACAAACTGGTGAATCCATAGGGAAATCTGTTTCCAACAGATTAATAACTCAGAATGTTCGGTTTCACAGAGCAGGTGAATTGTAGATCAAAGAATTATTTATCAGAATGATTATGCAACAAGGGGAGTGAGGCGGTTTAAGGGAAAAAATGATTCGGGACTTTGGGAATAACTCATGGAAAGTGTTACGTATGAGGGGTTTATTCATGTATACATAACATTCGATTGACCATAGTGAAATCGTTTATCGTTTAAAGGAGAAAAATCCATGGTGTGCTCTTTTTGAATCTCAAGGTGGAGGGAAGAAAAGGAAAGCAAAAAGTAGGGATGAAAAACCAATTATCTATCTAACAACAATACTAGAAGTAGAGAACAATTGCAGTGATGTCTTCAAGGGGGACATCATGACAACTGTGTAACCTGATTTTTATTGATTAACAATGCTTACAAAATAACATCGTTGTGGCAAAACTGATCCAGAGCTTATTTTTGAAAATAAAATAAATTAATAATAGAAAAACAACATAAATGAAACAATAGAAAAATAAAAACAACAAAGCAAAATCAAAGCAGTGAAACATAAAATTATAATATAGAAGTGACTTTCATGCAACGTTTAACCTTCAAATTGGTTCCACATAGTGTTTCAAGTGGGAACCATTGGTACTATAGGAAAATAATCGCTCTTCCAAGTCTTTTAGAAGATAAGAATTTTCTCCCAGGACAACAATGATTTTAAAATGACCTAGCCATAATTTTTGAAACTTCGAATGTCTTCCTCTATTAGCATGAGTTGAATCCCAAAGCAAGACTTTCTCATTTACTTTAAATCTGACAACTTTTTGCATTTTTATTGAAATATTTATTTACGGTTTGTTGTCTTCTCTTTATGTTATCTAATGCAAACATCCTTTGTTCCTCTAAAGCTAACAATGCATTTATCTTCTGGGAGACATTAGAAGAATTTAGTTCTTCAATCTGTAGCATTAGCCGTAGAGAAAAAAGTTCCATCTCGATGGGAAAAATAGCTTTTTGACCATAAACAAGTTGAAAAGGAGTGCAACATGTGCTTACCTTGGTAGTAGTGAGATCTTCCCACAGGGCGTAAGTGAGGAGGGTGTGCCATTGACGAGGCTTATCTTTAATGAGCCTCTTGATGATCCTAACCAGATTTTTATTGGTAGACTCGACTTTCCCATTTCCTTGAGGGTAATAAGCTAATGACGTAAAATGTTTGACTCCCAACTTAGCTAGAAACTGAGTCAGCTTAGCAGAAATGAAAGTGGGACTCTTGTCTGTAATAATTTCTAAAGGAATGTCAAATCTAAAGAAAATATTAGTTTCAAGGAAAGAAATAACGTGTTCATCCTGTGAGTGTTTAAGTGGGACAACTTCAATCCATTTCGTAAAATAATCTATGGCTGTCAAGATAAAAACATGCCCTGCTGAAGATGGAGGATTAATAGGACCGATAAAGTCTAGACCCCATTTTGAAAAAGGAAAATCGGGGAGGACAGGTTGCAGAGGAATGGCAGAAAGACGTTCTTTCCGAGCGAATTTTTGGCACTTGTCACAAGATCTTGAAAAGTTATAAGAATCTCGAAAAATTGAAGGCCAATAATACCCTTTTCTGATGATTTTAAAAGCAATAGTTTTAGCATAAAAGTGGCCACCCACGTGAATAACAAAGTCTGAAGATCCATGGGTTTCCTGTAACAGTTTTTGTGCTTCCTCATTATTCACACACCAAAGTAATATACCATAGACATATCTCCTCAATAAGAAGTCTCCTAAAATAACATATCTAGAAGATTCAATATGAAGCCTTCTACTTTGACGAATATCTAAACTATCTGGACATTTATGATTTTGCAAGTAATACACCAGATTTTTATACCGGGGATGTTCAACTATAGGAAGGGTTAGACTATCAATGTAAAATAGTGTTCAAAGAGGATTATCTTGTTCATCAATTTCTTCACTTGCTTTAACATGTTGAGCCAAGTGAAGGGTTAAGTATCGTCCCATAATTGTTTTCGAAGTCATGATGGTTAAATCATGCTCCTGGATCTTGGCAAGCCAATGTGCAAGCTTCCCTGAAAGATAAGTTCGTGATAACAAAAACTTGACAGCAAGCAAAGGGAATTTTACCAGTGTGTGCTTGCCTAGGATAAAGTGGAGAAATTTCTCCACAGCTTTAACAAGAGAGAAAGCATGTTTTTCGATATAAGAATACTTGAATTCATCATCTGATAAGCTTTGACTCATGTAAGCTACTGGTTTTGCATTATTCTGGTCATCACATTGTACGATAATAGAAGAAACTGCTTCCTCCGTGGCATTAGTATATATAATAAAATATTTTTCAAAGTCTGGCTTTGCCAAAACCGGTGCAGAACCGATTGCCTTCTTAATCCTTACGAAAGAATTCTCGACATCTTCAATCCAAGAAAAGGAGCGATCTTTCTTGAGACTATTGTGAATTGGTTTGACCATTACAACAAAAACAAGAACAATTCTACGGACAAAGTTGATAATGCCCATAAAGGCTTGAACCTCCTTTTTGCAAGTGGGGGCAGAAAGGTTCAGAATAGCAACGATCCTTTCAAGATCTATGCTTATTCCTGAATCAGAAACAATATGTCCAAGGAGATTGCCCTTGGTAACACCGAAGATAGACTTAGAGCGATTTAAAGAAATGTCGAACTTTCGGCATCGCATGCGAACTTTTCTAAGATGACCAAAATGATCCAATCAGTTCTTTGAATATATAGTCAAGTCATCAAGATAAATCTGAATAATATTATCAATCAAAACGTCAAAAGCTATCTTCATAACTCTTTGGAAGGTGGCACCTGCGTTAGATAAACCAAAAGGCATGCATTCATAAGAAAATGTGCCCCAACGTGTAGTGAAAGTGGTTTTGTATTTATCAGCCCTTTTTACATTGATCTGATTATAACCCAATAAACCATCAAGTAAGGACATCATTTGTGACCCTGCAACTTGCTGCAAAATCATTTCCATATTAGGGAGAGGAAAATGGTATTTTACACTCGCTCTATTTAATGCGCAGAAATCAACGCACAGTCGGATCTGAAAAGTTGTTTTCCGAACGGGAACCAAATTGGAAACCCACTCAGAATACTTAATAGGAAAAATTATCCCATCTTTGAAGATTTTTTCCAACTCCTTCCTAATAGTAGCTTCAAGTGCGGGGTTAATGGGTCTTTGTTTTTGCCTAGACGGTTTTATACCTTCCTTGATAGGAATGACATGTTGTATAAGAGCAGGATGAAAACCATGAAGATCCTCATACGACTAAGCAAAAACATCTTGAAATTCATGAAGTAACTCAGTGAATTTCAACTTTTCTTCATCAGTACATTGGGCACCTATCTTAACATTCTTTGGGGAATCCGGTGTTCCGATGTTAGAGGAAATGGTTTCACCCATTTTCCTTTTTGACTCCTCTTCTTTATGTGTTTCTCTGTTGCCTACGTCACTCGGTGAAAATGAAATTTCTAGAGGAGTCAATCCCTTCATAATTTTGTTGTTTTCTATGGATATAATCTCCTTGGGATTATATGGCTCATTTTCTATGAGAGCACATATGCCTTCATCACTAGGGAAGACCTGCCATGAATCTACATTGTCAGGGATATGAGGACGATATAAATATTGAAAATTACAATCAGGTATTTAGAAACCCTATTTATATACCTGAGGGTTTCTAAAACTATTTACACCTACTTTATTTACAGTAGAATCCTCTTCTTTTGCCTCTTTAGAGAGATTGGCTATGGTTGAATATTTTCCTTCCATGAAATTTTTTATATGATTTTGTTGCTCAGGGATGACAACCATGTCCAGAAGAGTATCATTGGCCTTGATATTAGCCAATTGGTTGAGAATGTTATATTTGGAAGAGGGAAGAGGGGAGGGGAATCCTTGACTGTTAGGAGTTTTGGTAGCTTGCACAATTATCAGCTAGCGAAGATGAGCTTTGTATAGAAGAAGAACGAGGGGAATCATATTTTCCTTTTGAAGCATAAGATTTATTTCTAGTGTTTATGGTCATGGCATCTTCTGGTTCTAACCAATCTAGAAAAACAATTGTGGTCTCATGATTTTTGCCAAAGATCTTATCTATGCCACTCTTCTTTACCTCACAAGTACTTTCCTCATGATTTTCCTCGCAAAAGTTACACCAACTACGAGACATGATGGCTTTGGGCAGAAAGTTGTTTTCATTGGTATTCATAAAAGGTGGTGAAGAAGAAGATGATGCTCCAGGAGTAAGTGAAGGGACATTTCCCTTTTGATTGTATGTTATCATCCGATTATTCATATCATGTACAAATTGTAGGAGGGCAGACATGTCTGTTTGTTTAATAGAGTCTCCCTTGGGAAGACTTGTTCTTTCCAACTATTCTTCATACTCTAGACAAGTATGAAGAGTGAAACCAAGATTGTCAATAGCGTTTTCTTCAAGCCTATGCTAATAAGGGGAAGGTAGAGCATTATAGTAATGTATAAAAACAACTTGGTTCTAGGGGCGAATAAGTTCAGGAATTTGATTATACAACTTGGTGAAACGAAGGTTGAAAGACTTAATAGTCTCATCGTCCTTGTACGCAATGTTATTGTATTCCTATAATTGTTTGGTTGGGATTTTAGACTACCCATAAGTAGACTTGAACTAGTAAACTAACTCTTCCCAAGTGGAAAGAATCTTGGGAGGGAGATCAAATCAATCTGTCGTTGCTTTCCCTTTGAGGGAGTTGACAAATGAGGGCATGCAAGTATCATTGTCATTAGCTCCTATATTGTGACATGCATTAGAGAATGCCACCAAATGTTCGTTTATAGTGACTTTGTTATTTCCTAAAAACCTAGGAAAATGTTCTTTAAATTTTGGTAGCGGACGAGTGGCAGGTGCTAGGTTCAAGGGAGAGGATACATGCCAGAAGGTAGTAGTAGCATCCTCCTCGAATTGAAAGAGCCCATACTTCTTTATGACCTTAGTATGGTTAGTAGTTGATTGGAAAGGAATCTGATGGCTATACAAGATACCAATCACTGATGAGGCCGAAGGTTGAGAAAATGAGGCACCTCCAGTGCCACCAGAGCCACCCACAGATGCCATTTTGTAAATGATCAGTGAGGGTGAGGAAGATGAACTAGCCGAATCGGACAAATTTTTCTATAGAGTACCTTGTTGGGTTGACAAAATAACATTCCTTCTTCCTATTTTAGCGATAGGAGTGATTTCAGGAGACAATCCTCTTCTTCTCCTAGAGATGCGAGGATTTG
>JASDQU010589744.1:74501-87214 GCA_032191745.1 Picea mariana
AATAAAACTTTCCCCATGTTTAAAATACTTATAGGAATCATGAGGTAGGACACTGGCGAAGACCAGTAATGGCATCAAGTGCCTTGAAAAAGAAAAAAAGAAAAAAAACATAACTCTTGTTTCAATTTTTTCAGGTCTACAGATGAAGAACATAGCCAAGTAGAGGATGAAAGATTTCGAAAAATCTACACCATGAAGTCTACAATTTCTGGAATCCTCAAATTCCCCTAGTATGTATGTTACAACTTACAAAAAAACTCATGAAGGCTACAATCCAAGTAGACCATGCAACAAAAACAAAACAAGGCATTAGTCTAGGATATCAAAAGCATGACTCAATAAGATCATCATTCATTTCCTAGTACAATATTAATCTAGGTTTATATCACATATTCATATCTACAACACGCATTTCACTTCTATAAACTCTAAATCATTTACTGAAGAAGCTTCAATTTACACAATCATCATTATCATCACCATCTAGAATAAAACCATTATCATCGCTTTTATTTGCTCCACCTTCAAATGAAAAACCATCATCATCATCATCATCATATAGCACCCTTATCATCATTTAGGTCATCATCTTCATAAAATGTACGTAAGAAACAACAAATTCCATCCTATATGAACATAGATATGTATTCTTCACAACAAAAAATAACAGCTCTTCAATTATCATATTATAGATGGTTATCAATCAAACTATGCTATAGTAAGCAAGAAAATACAACCACGTGATGCTTTAGAATTTCAACAGAAAAACCAAGGATTGATCCAGATTATGTTCAAACGAAATGAAAGTAGAGAAATTACAATGAAATACTCATGAAAATTTCCAGAAATAGAGAACTACAACAATACTTGATTTCTATTAATGAAATAATTTTAAAGAGACTATAAAAATACAGAGTGCACGACTTGCTAGAATGGTGGAAACTTTATCTCTAAGAAGAGATGTGATAGCTCCGCTCATTCGCTAGAAGATGATTACAATGAGGCTTTGAAGGCCTTTTTATGTTAAACAGGAATGCCAAAACCCTAGACATCCAAAAACCCAACCCTAGGAGATGAAACGCCAAAAGTCATGTGGGCCCCGTTTGGGTAAGTTAGTACATTAACTTCCCGGGGTCATAACTTTTGCATACGATCTATGTTTTAGGTGCGTGATAGCCCATTGGAAAGGTATTTTAGAGAACTATGCATTATGCCATCAAAATTTGACTATGTCTATATTTTGACTATGGCACACCAAAATAACATTGTTTAGGGCCCCAAAACAGCCTTGGAAGTACAACAAGATGTGCTGACATGAATACATACAAAATAATCTAGTTGGATTAGTTGAGAGGCCACCAATATCCACCTAGAAGATGTGAAGGGCTTCATATAGCCCTGTAAGGGTAGAACCCTCAATTACAAAGAAGTACAAAATATTGTGGTGAACTAAAAATTGACAAAAGGAGCCAGTTGGAATAGGTGGGTGGCCACCAATATCCACCTGGATCAAGGATACAACAATTTAGTATATCAATATATATTTAAACATTAAAAAATTCTACTTGAAAAAACTTAGAGTGAAAATCTCTATCTCTATCAACTAATTTTTTAGCATGCATAATTTCAACCAAAAGGAAGATCATAGTGCATATCTTTGTATATACCAATATCTCTACCATCCTACAAAATTTCAACCTAAATAGGATCAAGATGAATATCTCTATGTATAGAAACAAATTTTTTGACATTAAAAAAACTTTCATTCCAAATCTAGAAAATTTCATCTTATGGATTTGAACACCATCATGAATATCTCATTGTATATCAACATCAATGTTTATCAACCCATGAATCTTTGTATATAATAATCAACATAAAAATAAAATATAGTTCACCTAGGTCAATCTACATAAAAATGATCAACATCAAGTACATGAAAGATAAAACAATAAGAAAAATTGCATGCATGTTACAATAAGGTTAGCTTCTAGCAACAATACAGTGTATGAGATTTCAATACTCAAAGTAAGCTTAGATTTCAAGAATCAAGTTTTAAAGTAAGCTATAATCTCAAACCTCCATCATATATTCCTCATTTATATAACAACACATTTTCCTAGAAGCCTTCCATTCACATCAAGAATCATAACTCAAAAACTAGCTAACTCCAACACTCAGCCATTTCACACCTCCACCATCCATTTATTGTATTCGAAATGAATTTCCTTTATTCATCTATCTCACCCATCCCATCCTTAAAAAAATTTAATTACACTTCATACATCATCGACATACTCATTGAAATAGAACAATACCTTATTCACCCACAAAATTCACCTATCCATCCATTTCCATCCTTAAAGAGATCCATAAATCAAAGTTTTCACTAAAACAATCACCTACATGTAGCTACAAGAATCTGTAGGAGGACAATTCTTTTACACTACTATAGGAAGCTATAAGAAGACGTCACATATTTTACTACAATATGCTACAAGAAATAGTTTAACATAGAGAGTGTTATAGGAAGCTACAGGAAGCCACCTATAACACTATGTTCACCAAAATTTCATGAAAGATGTTACCTAAGCATAAAAGGGACCATATCATAACAAATAAAAATATCCTACAACATAACATTCCAATGATAATCCCTTCTTCAGTTGTAGTAGGATACTCTGTCTCCCTATAGGAAACTATAAGAAGCTACATGAAGCTCTATTTTTGGCTCAAAATAATATATCCAACACTAAATGAGATATTCGATGTCATGAATACCTCCAAAGAAACATTCTAGAATCAACATTGCATGTAACACTAAGTAAACACCAACATATCAACATAATGAAATCGCAAGTATCTCACTCAATCTATCTTTACTTATTTCATTGATAGTCAATGTCAAATCCCAAGTTTTAATCATAATAACTACAACAAAACATCCACATATATCGATAAGGTGGGGGTTTTGTTTCCACTTTGCATGGGGGGTATATGAAGTTTTTATTTAGAAAATCACTAGTTTTCAAGGTAATTATTGTTTTATGAAGTTATTTGGAAAGGTTATCAATGTTATATGCAGTTTGGTGTCAAACATCATGTCATAGAGGATGATGATGATAATTCAAAAAGCATCATCCTTTTGAATTATCAAGGGAAGGTGCTTGAACCACCAAAAGTCATAACCCTAAGGACAAATGCATGCATGCTAAAACAACTAAAATAAGAATATATCCACTGTACTACAAAGTCAGGTTTCATTGAAATTGTACTTAGCTCATGAGCCCCTTTAAAACATATATAGGTTTTAAGGAAGATTGCAAGATACAAAGTCAGGTTTTAGAGAATATAGACAACACGAGAGACCATAGTCTAGGGTTACACAAATGTGACACAATATACATTATCATTGTGTAAAAGGTTAGTCCTAAAGACATAACCCCAACCTCCTTTTCCTTTTCCATTATCATTTGGATTCTACCTTAGTAGTAGGACCCCTCATAAAAAAATTTTAAGAGCTCAAAACGTAGGACCCTGGCTCGCAGAACTTACTAGTTTCCATCCAAAAAGTATTCCATCCTCATATTTTTTGAGGTCATCATTGTTCTCACTTATAATTTTTGAGAAGTTCCTAGATCCATTATATTCAGAAACTTAGACCATTTCAAAAACCTACTCTCAGAGAGTTGTTGTAGAGGTCGAAACCTAGGATCTTTGTGCACATAAGTTTGTCATTTTCTACTCTCATATTTTTCACTATCTATTAACATCCAAAAAGAAAATTCATTTAGAGGACTATATTAGAAATTGAAACCTCCTTTCTATCTAGAATGCTAGAAACTTTACATTGTCACAATAGAAAAACCGGCCTCATAAATATTTGATTTCTAGAGGACTAACACAAAGAGAAGAAACCCTATTTCTATTTGGAGATTGAGAATTTCATTTTCTCTCAGATTTGAAAATCCTAAGTGTGGTTACAATTTTTAGAGGAATTCAACCTTAGAAGGGGCTTGAAAATTGAAGCTTTCTTGCTACCCTTTCCAATAAAAGTTAGCCTAAAAGTTGCCTATTTCTAGAAATTGGAAAACCTATAGTTTTTTATAGGGATAATCACGATTTTCATGGTTATTGATTGAATATTTGAAGCTTTCACCACTACTCTCACAAAGACTTGTCTCCCAAGTGTATTAATGAACCATATGACATTACTCTATGTTTTCCCTTTATTTTAGAATTTGGGTATATTGAAGAACAAGTTGTTTCCACTATGATTTAACCTACAAAATCAACCACACAATCAGATTGCATGTAAAAATACAAAATGGGGGGTGGGTTTTATCTGAGAGAAATTGACATCAAGGGTCTACAATAACCCAAAGGTGGTGGGACTTTTCCAGCAGTCCAATTGGTTGAAGTATTCCAATAGGTTGCAAGGATATGATAACTAGGTAGTCATGGAGTTTGCATTAGACTTTCAGATCATAAGGATCTTGCACATACTTTTTCAAAAAAGATACATAAAATAAATTATGCACATTCATGGAAGTAGGAAATGCAAGCATGTATCACTACAACAAATCCCTATGATTTGCTCCCATTTTTGCTCTCTTTTTTTCTTCCAAAGTTCGTTTTAGTGTATTTTTCTTCAATTTTTTGAACAAGTCGGCGCTATTTATCGGGATGGAGATATTCATGGTATTTTTTGCACCGAATTTTTTTTTAGGTGCTAAATTAGGTGCTAAGAGCGTCGGAAATAACACCCCATTTAGCGCCAGAAATAGCAGCCCACTTAGCGCCAGAAATAGCGCCCCATTTAGCACCAGAAATAGCACTCCACTTCGCACCAGAAATAGTGCCCTCTTTAGCTCCAGAAATAGCACCCCGTTTAGAGCTTGATTTAGCACCCCAGTTAGTGCCATAAATTACAACAAAAGTAGTGTTAGATTTACTGTCGGATGTAGACAAATTAGCCTAAATAGTTAATTAGTTGAGGTGTTGGGGGTTAAGTGGATAGGGGATTTGGGGATTATGGGATTTAGGGATTTGGGGCACATGGATTAACGGTTAATGGATTAGGGGTTAGGGTCTAAGATATTAATGCATTTAGTGCTTACGAGTTAGGTAGTTTAATGGTTAATGGATTAGGGATTATGTGCTAGGGGATTAATGTTTAAGTGATTAGTGCATACGGGGTTTATGGATTAAGGGAATAGGGATTAATGAGAAGTGTTTAAGGGTTGATGTCTTAGGGTTTAGGGGATTTAGGGATTTTTTTTAAGGGATTATTGATTAACTAAGGTTGAGGGCTTAAGGTCTAATTAGGGATTAGGGCTTAAGGCTTTAAGGGTCAATGGATAAGGGGTTAAGGGAGTTAGGGCTTTGTAGAAACTCTCTTGAAATTTCATGGAACCTCTTCCAACACACCAATCACCAATTTCATCCATTGTTGTCGCATGGTGAGTAGTGAATGGGGCCAACATTGAAATTTCTTCAAAATATTACTATATGTGTTGAAATTTGACATGGTTAGAATAAACACATGCACCCTTAACAGTATGTGAGGGTTTCAAGACTCAAGGATACCTGATGTCCCCACATAATTTTTGAGATTGTCCACGTTTGTATCAAATTTCATCATGTAGTCTCATTGTCATCATTCATCATTCACATCTATGGAATGCTTGTCGAAACTCTCTTAAAAGATCATGGATTAACGTCTTCCAATTACATGCACATCACCAATGTCATCCAACAATGTTGCACGGTGAGTAGTGAATGGGGTTTAGTGTCGGATGTGCCTAAATAGTTAATTAGTTGAGGTGTTGGGGGTTAAGTGGATAGCAGATTTGAGGATTATGGGATTTAGGGATTTGGGGTACAAGGATTAAGGGTTAAGAGAATTAGGGATTAGGTTTTAATGGATTAAGGGTCAAGAGATAAAGGATTGGACACGTATGGGTTAGGTATTTTAATGGTTAATGGCTTAGGGATTATGTGTCAGGGGATTAATGTTTAAGTGCTTAGAGCATAGGTTTTTATGGGTTAAGGGATTAGGGATTAGTGTTTGAGTGTTTAAGGGTCAATGGCTTGGGGATTAAGGGATTTAGGGATTTTGTGTTAATGGATTAGTGATTAACTAAGGTTGAGGGCTTAAGGGTTTAGGGATTAGGGATTAAGGATTTAAGGGTCAATGGATTAGGGGTTAGGAATCAGGTCAAAATTTGACATGGTTAGATGAGACACATGCCTTGAATATGATATGTGAGGGTTTCAAGAGTCAAGGATGCCTAACGTCCCCGCATAATCTTTGACATCCTCCATGTTTGCATGAACCTTCATTATGTGGTCAGATCATTTTCATCATTCATCATTCCCATCTACATAATATTTTTTAGAACACTCTTGAAATGTCATGGAATGTATTCCAACACACTCATCTAATATCACCCCCAATTATCAATCCTTCCTCTCTTTATAAATCACTCTCCTCTAGTGATTTCTAGAAGGCAATTATGTCTTGATATGGACCATAACAGTTTAATTAGTAGCTTGACAGTAGTAGAAACTCCTTTAAGGCGTTATTCCATCAGAATACCTACAAAAGTATGAAAAGATTGAATATCAACAGATAAAGGATTCCATCCATAAATTAAGCCTCCAGAGAGGCTTGTAGCACCAATAGCTACACAATCCCATAAGGGACAACACTTTAAGAAGAAGTCCTTAGCTTTATAACTATCAACCATAGTTTTCTGGAATAAGATAATGTCAAGGCTAGTTGATTGTATCACCTTTTTTATGCTTGACATATTAGGGGCACCCCCAAACCCTCTCATATTCATTGATAGAATTATCATATGGGGGAACCCAAATTGGGCTCCAAATCTCTAAGGGCCTTGGGGGAATTAGAAGGAGAATCATGAGGTAGTACAGGGGATAGTACAGGGGATGAGTTAATAATAGGTGCTAAGCTTCCATATACAACACCTATAACCCATTTTTTAACCTTTTTTGTGCTCTTCTTATGAATATTCATATTGCCTCTATCCACATTCAATTTTGCAGCTTCATTTGAATTATAGACTGGAAGAGGGGTTTTTTTAAGGGTCTCTTTATAAGAGGGTTTTGAAAATTCTCTACCAATAACTTCTGCTTGTGAGAAATTTACAAAGATTTCAACATTACCAACATTGCCCAGTTCTAAAGAAGGGGAGCCAATTTCCAGAACTTCTTTGTAATAAGGAGTGGGGTGCCCATTAAAAATAGGCCGAGCTAGGGTCTAAATTTGGGTTTCCTCATAACTAGTATTTGTTACAAACTGGTTTGGCGAGCCAAATTGTGTAGGGGTAATTAACATCATCTAGTTTTTTTATTTTTGTAGAGGAACCTTATCAAAAAACATCAAATTCTTGGCTGGAATTTATTCAATTTTTTTTAAAACAATATCCCAATCAAAACCCCCAAACATTTGTACTAGCCACTCCTCATTATCATGAAGAATTTTTATATCCTCATTTGATAAACTATTGAAAAAAGAGGGGATACAAATATTCATCTTACTAAGAAAGGAGTTTCGCTCCTGACTGCTTAGAGAGGGTGGAACTGAAGAAAATTCCAAGGGAAGTTGAGGCGGTTGAGAACCCTTATCACCTTCCTTTGCTTATGTTTTGATCAACAAAGGTCATTTTTATTTGATATACCCTGCTTGATAGAAATGATGGCATCAAAATGGTTCCCTCTCATAATCCAAAACTTGGATGAAAAATCTATCCCCTGTAGACACCTCTATATCTTCCAAAAAACCCTTTTCTGAATCAAATTCCACCATTACCCATGCAATCCTTTTATCATTCCAGCACAAGGTCTTCTTGTCAAAATACATGAACCTTCCCACGATGTTTTCCAGATCTACAAAGATTTGTGTAACCCATAAATCTACTGAAAATTCTGGGAGGAGCATCCATACAAAACGCTTGGAAAATGACTCCATATATGGATTAAATCTAGGTTTCCATCTTTTGAGCATCAGAACCCCACGACCAAAAATCCATGGACTAGCTGAAATCTTTAAAACATCCCCCTCTGATAAGAAATGAAATAGGATCCAATGATTCGATAACATACTTAAACGGGGAAAATAGTCGACCAAGGGTTTCCAATGATATTGAATCCACTTCTTAAGATTTTATTTTGTCATCTTCATATATAAAAAGTTTCCCACCAAATCTTTCGAAGCTAGATCTGCAACCTGCACTAATGATACATCCTTCCCTATAACATAGAGAGGATGGTTGTTTCACACTTTCAAACTTTTTTGTTGTCTCTTTGCCTTCGCTTGATCTCCTTACAGTCAAGGCTTCCTATTCTCTATAGCTTTGAAGTAGTCCGTTTTTGTGACCAGAGGGTTAATGTCAGATATAGATCTAGGGTTTTTTGGGATATATTTCTCATCAGTCCAAGGTAATGGAGAAACCCTAGAAGTTTCGTAAATTTCCTTATTTTCAATCAAGAACTTCAAAGATTATCCCAATTCAACGTCAGATCCGGACTTCGCATGACAACCACCTATCACTTTTACACACTGGAGATCGTATAGATGTCTGTATGTTTCATTTGGTTGAAAAATACCCTATTTGTCCCACAAAGAATCTTCTTCCTTCCAGTCAGCATCCAAAAAAATTTCCATGTCATCCATCGTGTATGCAGTGTTATCATCTTAGGCATTGGTAACAGGGCATTATTAATTATGGACTTGTTTGTTAATATGATCAACCACTCAAAAACCTAATTTAATTGCAATGCCATTCTAAAAAAAAAAAAAAATATCATTTAGTATAGACTCAGGACCCTAGGCTTCTGAAATTTCTTTCCAAGAATAGATCACACTCCATTCTATTTAATGTTTCTTGGTGAATGCAACATAAATAGTGTAGGGTTTACGGGTGGAAGAATCAAACCTATTGTCATATGGTTTACTTTTGTGTAACCCATGTTGCACTCTCCACAATGCAAATGGTGTGACCATGGTGGTAAATATTCGAAAGGCCGACAAATTTGGTGGCAAAGTTGAAATATAGAGGGGAATTTTAAATGGGAATTTTTTTTAGAGGGAACCCAATTCTCAATTTTCGGATCTGCATTTCCCGCATAGTCTTTTCATATGGTCAAACTTAACTTTTTTTTGACTCGCCAGTGTGATCAAACTCAATGACCATTCTACCTAATAAACTAGATCTATTTTCGAGAGGAGCCGAGCCCCACACAGAGGGCGAAGAGGGGGATAGTATCATGCAAATTTGAGATCTCTGCGCATTTTCATCATTCAATTCATTCGTTGAATCGAGTTTTAGATACTTCTTTGATTATGTCGATGTGCATTTTGTAGGGATTCGAAGGTTAAATATTGATATTTAAGTAAGATAAGTTCTACAACTCCTAATTTTTTCTATGTAATCCTTGGCACTCTGTTGATTCTGTTGATATCCATTTTGAAAGGACTCGTCGATGCAATCACAATAAATTATGAATATCAGGTATGCAAACCCTGCTCATTTTTAATTTAATTTTTTTTTTTTTGAGTCTTGCTCAGCCACGGTTGTGATTATATGTGTTCATAATATCGTCTACCTAAATAATTCCACTTCATTTTTGTTAAAGTTTTCCCGTCCATAAATATTTTAATTCATGATATTGCACGCTTGAATAATTCCCAACTTTGTTTCCTTTTGTTGGAAAATGGTTGGTCTTTGAGCTACACTAGTTTCATTGTTCAAAGATATTGAAATCCCTCTTAAACAGATCATTTTGGATCCTTCTCCATTTTCATTCCATAAATCTTTGTTTTAACTTTAAAGACGTAGGTTGAATCCTGTTAGCTTCCTCCCAAGGATTTTTGACAATTCTTAAATAAGTTGGAGAAACTTCAAACCTATACCTCAACATGACTCAGCCACCGTTTATGAGAATCAAATCANCCCTCCTTTCATCAATCTATTGGTGCAACTCATTCTAGAAGCATTTACTCACTATTTAACTTGTTATCGAAGCAATTGAGAGCTGAGTACTACACACTAGGGTTTCCTTCATCATTCACAATAGGTTGGATCTAGATTCAATGATGAAATTAATCTTCCAACTCACTCTCAACGTAGTGTGGATGACTCTATACTCACTGCGATTTCAAACATGCAAGAATTCCCTTCTATTCCTCAATTTGATCACTGCAACCAATATCAATCTATAACCAATCGACTCAGGTTGTTAGAAAGAGAACATTCATTTCCAGGTAACATAGTGATTTGTTGTGTTATTCAACATTAAGCATTAGTTTCATTCCACTCAATAACTCTCATCAACTTCTGATATATGCATCTAGATATCTAAATGCAAATCATATAAACCACACCTTGAAAATATAAAAGCACAATGCTATGGATCAAGATTGAAATTATATATTACAAATTTATTGAATCAACCACAGAGATACTTCTCACAAAGAGAATAGGCTACATGGAACAGGAAATGGGTGAAGATTATAGGCTACAGGAAATGGGTGAACATTGGCACTTCCATCAATCCAGAGAAAGGTTCCATTTAGGGTATTATCACAGCTTACACCATTGTTTCCTCATAATTTCGAGTGTAGATATAGATTGTTGGTTGTATCATCATGTATTAAGTCCTTCTTTTTTTACAGAGTTAAGGCTTGTGATCATGCTAGAATTGATGCCAAGGGATGATCCATGTCTATTCTATCTGGAATATCAATGTTGGGATATGAGGCCAAAAATTTTCTTACTTTAGAGTATAGGTTGCCTTCATCATCCAATTCTAAGGGGAAATCAAATCACAGTTCTTCATCATATTTGAGAGGAGGTATGAGAGATTCAATGATAGGGTTTATTGCACCATATATTTTCTTGAAATTTTCAATGAAAACCAGCCATTTCTCATGGTCATTATAAGAGATCCAACGTCTGCAAAATGCTTCGATAAACCCTGCAAAAGACAAAATCTCTCCCTTGCCAAGACTTTCAAATCACATCCTTGCATCACCTTTGAGACATACGAAAACAAATTCATTATATTACCTTCATGACAAAGGCCAATACTCAAACTAAATTCAATGAAATATGATAAATGTTGCATGACTGAATCACCACATCCATGAAATCTTGGAATTTCCCTTGCATTTACATCGTTAATCTCATGTGGAAATCCCAGAACATTTGAATAATGAAAAGGAGCATACCAATTGGCCAACCATTGAAGGTTGTTGTGCATGCAAAATTGGCATGCACAACGGCCGTATTGGATGTTGTACATAAACCTTTGGATCATTAGTTAATTAGTTGCCAACTACATAAAAACTATGTAACATTTCTACTAAGGGTCCAAGGCAAATACCTCTCTCTTAAACTATGGATATGTGATTGATTATGGATATGTGGACCTACATGGTTTTCAAATTTGTACCCCATGCATTTGAGACATGATGCCCCCATGCATTGTCGTCAACTTCTACATGCAAAAGGTCCTCCTTGAGTGATCCCAAACCACTGCATCCATGAAATAATGGAAAGTATAGATGGGAGTTTTGCATTAGAGAGTGATTTCTCTCATGGGATTATTCATTCACTATATCATGGGGAGGGTTGTATTATTCATAATGAGAAAAATGTTGTCATGCTGGAAAGGAAAATGTTTGTGAATGGAGCTATGGAAAGTTCTTTCTTGTATGAGTCCATGGAAAGACTTATGGAATCGATATTGTTGGTGATGAATATGCATCTATTGTTGCTAATTTATATTATTAATAGTGAGGATCATTATACTCATATTGTTAAATATGCATGTTGTTAGCTCGATTCCATAGAATAAGAATATAGTCCTATCTGTAGACTCAATTGAGTTAGATATTGCACAAAGGCATCACTAGTCTTCAACATACATGACACTTGTTGCAGGAGTGGTTTTATTATCATATGTTAGCATCGTGGTATATTTTAAAAGATCATCCAAGAAGAGAGATTACTAATAAGGACCAACGAAGGCATCAAAACCAAAGGGAAGAAACTAGGTATGCTCACAATGAGGATGAAATAATGAGATGCCTTATTAAACAAATTTCCTTTGAGTAAGATAGGATGTTACTTTAAGAGGATGATATTTTTCCTAAAATTGGAAAAATAAAATAATTAGTCATTGGCTCACAGAATTTTTCCATGCATTCCCTTGCATTTCCTTGTCATTCCCTCCCTTGACATGCCATGCCTTGTCTTTCCTTTCCATGGTTTATCGTTCCTTACCATGACTTTCCCTTCCATGCCTTGCCTTGCCATGCATTCTGATGCAGGAGCATAAGCTCATGAAAATGAAGTCACCCATGACTTCACCAAAGTTGATAAAATTCAAAGAGACTTAGGGTCTCACACTTGTATAATTTATTATTTTGTGGAAAATTTGAATAATGGACAAGGATTCTAGATCCTTTCCACTTGTAAAAGATAAGATAGGGTTTGTTAATGAATAGTGAGTCACTGATGACTCGTAGGGGTCAGTTGAGTTTGTTAATGACTATGTTCCTTAATCATAGGATCTGGGAACAGAAACCCACTGTAATATAAATACAAGTTTTGGTTGATGATTAGATAGCTGAACCTAGTTTAATCCAGTTTATTCTAGATGAGGGTTAGCTCACAGAGCTC
>JASDQU010589746.1:0-14935 GCA_032191745.1 Picea mariana
TGATCTCAATATGACGGTGACCAGGTATGTAGATTCTGAAGGCCTTGGATACCTCACAGTATCCCACGAATATTCCCTTCTTTCTGGAGGGTTCCAACTTGTTTCTTTTCTCTTTTGATATACGAATAAACACTGGACAACCAAATATTTTGAGATGGCTTACCTCTAGCTTCTTTGTAGTGAACATCTCTTCCGAGGTCTTGAACCCAAGTGCACTATGGGATAATATGTTCTGCACATAAACAACTACCATTGCTGCTTCTGCCCATAAGCACATAGGAAGATCTTGATCTTCACAGCTTCCAACATGGTTTTGTTCTTCCATTCAGCTACACCGTTTTGTTGGGGATCTTGATCCCAACATCTTTGCAGAAGTTCACGAGCTCTTTTGAGGTATATTCTCCTCCATTATCTAACCTGAGTATCTTAATCTTTCTTACAAAAGGGTTCTCTTATCAAGGCTTTGAATTCCTTGATCTTGTTGAATACTTCAAATATATCCAGGTCTTTTACGAGAATAATCATTAATGAATGATACATAGTATACATACCTATTATTGGAGGATGATGGCATTGGGCCACATACATTTGAATGAATGAGTTCTAGGACTCCTTCTACCTTGTTGTCCCTCTTCGGAAACGGGTTCTTGATGATCTTCCCTTGTGCACATCCATCACATACGCCTTCATGTTCACCTTTGACTTCTGGTAAACCTGTGACAACTTTGCATATGTATGGTAGCGCCTTGTAGTTGATGTGAACTAATCTTGTAGAGTTCACATGGATTCTTCAATAGCGTGGGTCATGGCAGCTTCTGAGTGACCCACATTCTTCTTTTCCACTGATGATTGCTTCATTTATGATATCTCCTTTAGCACGTTGCCTTCTGCAACCTTCGCTATAACTTCCTCATGTGACCTGGAGCAAGGTCAACAAAACAACAAGCAAGAATAATATCCTTTTGATAATATAAATAAATATCATGAACAATCATCACAGTAGCTCCTTTAGAGCTATCACTTATAATTTAACTGAAGCAAAGATTAAAGGTAAGGAATACAATATGAAATGAGGTCAACACTCTCATAGTGTTGTGACCAAGCATTCTTCCATGGCAATCTGGAACTAACACACGAGGTTTCTCCTAGAGGAGGTGTTAGTCATATTAGGCAAAGTATTTACCTCTATATGCTATCAAGTATAATACTTTACGACGATTGTTATATCAACTAAAGTCATTAGCTTGTCATGTGTACCT
The DNA here is from genome assembly GCA_032191745.1 of Picea mariana. NCBI lineage: Eukaryota > Viridiplantae > Streptophyta > Pinopsida > Pinales > Pinaceae > Picea > Picea mariana. The sequence continues at coordinate 1,260 of JASDQU010589746.1, forward strand.
TTGAATCTTGATTAATCAAACCTGGAGCCTTGACCTCAAGAGTGAGTGCTTGCTTTTCTTCCAGGTCTCCTTCACTCAAGTGACGAGTGATTTCTTCAACCTGTCTTCTGTACTAAGACAATACACTAACTTGACAAAAGGTTAGGTTAGAGGATAAGCTCTATGATCTACTTTCAATTCTTCTAATAATTTGATCAAAGTTTCAACATGAAACACTGATAATGTCATGACAAATAGATGTATATCAGAATAATCACACCTGGGTTGCATCATTCCTCTGAATGTGTTGGATCTTGAGATCCTTCTAGATCTACGGCAAGAGATCCCTTCTCCTGCAAATACTCTTTAGGGTTTAACCATTAAACATATGTAAGTACATACCTTTGATAGCATTTGCAGGTAGTGGCTCCATCTGGTAGCAACGGTAATCATTGCCAAATCTTGAGAAAATTTCAAGGGTGATTGCAACTAGTTCTATGGATGCAACTGCAACTGGTATTGCAACTGCAGCTGGTTCTGAGACTACAACTTAGGGTTTTATGATGAAACCCTAATTTTTCAAACTACGAGTTTTGAAAATTTGATCCAGGGGATAGATGCGCTGAGCTGAGGCGAGTTAGTTGGTGCAGTCGGAATTTTGAAAATCCAACTTTTACCCCCTCAATCTTGATCTGCGGATTTTTGGACTGGTGCTTCTGGTACTTCTGGTACTCTGGTACTTCTGGTACTGGTTTTCTGGTACTTTTGGTACTCTGGTACTTCTGGTACTTTTGTGAAACTAGGGTTTCACTTTGCGGAAGATCCAGCCACTGAAAATGTGCGCTCTAAGTGCCAAAATGATCCTTGGGGGAAGGCATAACTTTTTAGGTGGTTTTAGGGCTGAAAATATTCACTTTTGCAAAACCCTAATTTTTGGGTATGGTAACAGTGACGTTTTTCCTCTTGTGAAATATGCTTCCTTCAGGTTGGCTCTGATACCATGTTAATGTTTATGCCATTATTATAGTTCTTTGCATTTCAATAGATAAGAGCATCATAAGAACAAGAGCACTGAGAAATACACATTCACAAGAGACACAACATTCATCTTGGGAAACCCTCTAGGGGAAGAAAACCCAACAAAAACTTCCTTATCATAAATAGCTTATACAATGTTCAAGAGATAACTCAAACCAATACAGATAGTCCTCCCCAAGAGATGCGCCACTCTTCTTCTCCTCTCTCCAACTGGTAATTGCAGCTTGCCTCATAAGATAATGAGAAAGTGAGTTGTGTGTTAGAAGTGAGGCGTTAGCCTCTTATTTATACAACACTGGCACGTGTGAAGGGGTTTCACTGCCAGGGCCGACCTCTCACTCTGGGTGGGTAAACCCACCTTTATTTAATTCTGGGTCTTCAATAATAACTGCTGGGGCCGACTTCTTATTTTGCCCTTTATAATTTTCCGATGACCAATCCGCAAAAGGGGATTTGGTCCTTATACAATTACCGACATGATTAATTCACAACGAGGATTAATCCTAATAATAAAATAACAATAATAATAAGAATTCTCTTCGCAGTTACATTATTTCAACAGTAATGATAATCATCTCCAAGCGTAACTTTTTGAGAAAACTTCTTTTCTGAAAGGCAAGAGAGAATGTCTCTTTGACCTGTCATGTGCTTGGAAGCACCACTATCAATGAGCCAAGTGTCCTCTCCAGGTGCTACTGATCCTGAGAGGGTCAAGATTAGAACATAGTCTTCAATTCGTTTTTTTAACATCTTTGTCGGTGGATCTTCATCTTCAACTACATGGGCATGATGCCTCTTGTTTTTCCTCTTGTATTCTTCTCGTCTAGCCGGACAATGTCTTGCAATATGTCCCATCTTGTCACAATGGTATCATTGGTAAGATGATACGTCTCTTTCTTTTCTTTGTCCTTTCTTCTGGAATCTCTTTGGTTGAGATTCTTTATGTATGAATTTGTTTTGGGTTTGAGACACTTTATGAGTTTCTTTTTGGAAGTAAGACTTCTTTCTTCCTCTTTTAGTGTGAGTAGCTAGGGCTTGATTTTCATCTCTTGATAGTAGAGCTTCTCGGTTAGCTACTCTTGATTCTTCTTGAATATATTCTTCCCAAAGACTATCAAATTTTAGTTTCTCCGTTCTGGCACAAATATTTTGGATGAATGCATCCCAAGGTCTTGTGAGACCATTAAGGGTTGTCATTATGAGTTCGTCTTCGTCTATAGTATCTCCAATTGATTCTAGCTATTCTTTGAATTCTGATATTTTGGATGAATATTCCTGGATCAATTCTCCTTTATGCATCCTTGTATTATTGAGTTGAATTCTTAGATTCATCTTTCGATTTATGTTCTTTCCTTCATATAATTTGGTTAGGGAATCAAACATTTATTTTGGAGTCTTCTTTGAAGATACTTGAGGAATCAAGTGATCTTTGATAGAATATGCAATGATTCTCTTAGCCCTAATTGTGTCCTTTTGGTGCTTTGCATTATCTGCAGCATCAACGGGTTCTGGTACTTCTTCTTTAATGAATCTTGCTAGGTCATTCTCTTCAAGAATGAGTCCAATCCTATACTTCCAGGCACATAAGTTTTCCACACCTTCTAGCTTGTCAACAAGCTTAGTGCTTGCAGAAATCTTTTACCTGGAGCTAGGAAAATGAACAAAAAATGAAAATGATCAAATTTGAATTTTGAACTTACCAAGAGGTGCTCTTGGTTGAGGCGAGTAGCATGGTGTGGTTAGATTTCAGAAAATCCAACTTTTACCCATTCAAACTTGATCAATGGATTTTTGGATGGGTCTTCTGGTTTTTCGATACTTTTGGTTTCTGGTACCTGGTGAAAACTAGGGTTTCACTTTCTGGGAGATATAGCTACTGAAAAGGTGCGCTGATGATGCCAAAGTGTTCCTTGAGGAAGGGTGCACTTTTCTAGATGGCTTTGGGGCTGAAATTCTTCTTCAATAAAAATCCCTAATTTGCATGTACGACAACAATTACGTTTTTCTTTTTCTTGTGAAAGATGCTCTCTTCAACTTAGCTCTGAAACCATGTTAAGGTTTAAGCTACTATTAGATTTCTTTTTAATTTACTAGATAACCATAGCATAGATAGGATCACTAAGAAATACACAATCACAAGAGACACATCATTTATCCTAGGAAACCCTCATGGGGGAGAAAACCCAACAAAAACTTCCTTAATATAGATAGCCAATACAATGCCAAGAGATAACTCAAACAATACATAAAGTCCTCTCCCAAGAATGCGTCTCTCTCTCTCTTCCTTCTTCTCCAACTGCAGCTCCGAACTTGCGCTCCGATGAACAAGTGAGTGAGTGAACAAATGAGGCGTTAGCCTCTCTTATTTATATAATCTAGCAGGTGCATTGGCAGGGCCGACTTCTCAATCTGGGTGGTTATAACCACTCTAATATATTCTGAGGCCGACTTCTCATTTAGCTTATTACAATTAGGGTTTGACCAATCCGTAAAAGGGGATTTGGTCATTTACAATACTTGACATGATCATTCCACAAAAGGGGATTGATCTAATGAATAATACATCAATAATAAATAGAATACTCTTTGCAGTTACAATATTTCAACACTTACGATCGGGAACGATTTGCTCTTATTGGATAGGAAGTGTCGATCTTGGTCTCATAGGAGAACAAACAACAGAATGGGATATTTTCCGTAGGGCCCTAATTGGCTCTGGTGTACAATTGCAAGACAGATCGAATGAGTTGAAATGGACCGAGGGTGACAATTCGGGCACACTATCTATAAAAAAAATGTTTACTATGCCTTAGCTTCAAAAATTTGGCATCGGTTCATTGGCGGATGGTGGAAAAAAATGTGGACTTGGGACTGTGCACTCAAAATAAAATTATTCATCTGGTTATCTGTGGAAAATAAAATTTTTACTTGGGATAATTTACAATGCAAAGGTTGGTTTGGGCCCAATATTTGCCTTTTGTGTTTACATAATCCAGAGATTGTTAAGCATTTGTTGGTAAATTGCTCTTTTACTAAACAAGTGTGGTCTAGGATTAAAAGAGCTCTAAACTTAACTTTTGTTTGGGAGGGATACAGATTGAATGATTGCTTTGAAAGTTGGAACAAACATGATTCCATGTATCCTTCTCCGCCCTCCATTATCAACTGACAAGTTTGGTTGGAACACAACATAGTCATATTCGAAAATGGAAGCCCTTCTATTCAATCGGTAGTTTGCAGGTTTCTTGGAGGAGCTTACAGACAGACTGAAAAGCAGAAAGTACAAGCTATCATACCAACTAAGTATCTATCCAAAGACTTTTTGACAACGTGATGGTTCGATGGAGCAACTCAAATAAATGGCCAACAAAGTGGTGCTGGAGGGGTGCTAAGGTAAATGATCATACGACATATAAATGGAATTTCAACTGTGGTCCAGGTACTAACACTAGGGCATAACTATTGGGTGTTTGGACAACTCTAACTTTGGCTTCTCGGCTACATATCACATAATTACAAGTTTTTGGAGATTCAAGAATTGTCATCGACTGGTTAAACAACAAAGGGAACTTGCAGGTTATCTCTCTGGATTGTTGGAAGGATAGAATTAGATATCTCAGCAAAACATTCAACACTATCAACTATTCACACGTATAGAGAGATTGTAACAAGGAGGCAGATCTATTATCCAAGCAGGTACTTCTGATGCAAGAAGGAAAAATAACTTACAATCATTGGGAAGATGGAAATGAGGGCCCCACCTTGTTCTTAAACCTCTTTTAGATTTCTATCAGAGAATTTTTTTTTACCTTTTTGGACTTTTTTGTCTTTCAATAGTCATAGTTGATGTCTCTAGGATGAAATTTTGGGGTTGGTCTTTTTTGTGGGGACAATTTTGGGATTGGGGCTTCTTGCCTCTATGCATCAGCCTGCGTGCTGGTTTCTGTCATACTATTTTATCACTGGTTTGGAGTGGACTTGGATGTATTTTCTACCTTGAACACAATTATATAATATAATATAACGATGAATTTTCTATTGGAAAAAGTAAATTGATTTCAATAAATTTTAAGAGAGGGGTCAATCAACATTACCATGAACGCCAACCCTCATAAAATCAATTTCTTTATAAAATTTCTGATAAGGGGGGCTTCTTATAATATTGTTTAATTACCTTTTATGTTTTTACCAATTGTCCCCTTGAAGTGGGTTTAATATTTATGCAAAGGAAAAGGCCCCCTTTAATATAATGTTTTCCTTTTGATGTGGTTTAGGGGGATAAAGGGGGTGGTCCCTTTAAATAAACATCTCACTTTATAAATCACTTTATAAAATAATTTTTAAGATGCCTCCTTAGCCTAGTTTTGTCGAATCCACGTGAAACTCAACGAATTGAAGGATTTTGAGACATGGGTTTTGTCTGAGATGTGATTGAATTCATCTATGATGTCATATCCATTCTCGCATGTCAATGATCAACCCTCTTTTTCCACATTTATCGGTAAATGTGCTTGCGTGACTCTTCGATAATCAATTTTTGCTTATAACCCGACCTTTTTTCAAAATTTCAACGTGGCATTTCAAGAATGCATGATGACGATCGATCTGTGTCCCTGTTATTAACTTTATAGTGACTTTCATCAAACACTTAGTCAAACTCTTATTTCAACCTCCAATAAAACTTTAACAGTGATGCAATAAACAACTATCATTCAATAGTAGTTTATGAGTAGAAATACAAATGACTAAGCAATTTGAAACTTAGTAGCGAAAATAAATGAATTGTAGACAACACTCAACCATACATTTGACAAGTAGATATTCGGAAAATGCCTTTGGAAAAACCCAAAAGGGAAACTAGCCAAGAGAGTCTCTTTATTGTGAGCTCATGAAGAATAATACTCAGAAATTACAACAATAGTTTTCAGCCTATTAAAACCATTGTACTTATCTCAAATACATAGTCCAAACTCCTAGAAATCTATGCCAAACTAACACTTTGATTTCTATGCAACAAGAACATTCAAACTGTATGGCCTATCACTCTTTAATTGATGTAACAACACCCTAAAAAACATCACTCGACTACAATACTTTTTGGTACGAACAATAAGGATTTCCAACAGCTCAAGGTGCCTCGAAATCCATGCAACTGTCTCAAAATATGTGCCCAAAGTGCCTCGATTTCAGTGCCAAATTATGTTGTACGACATTGTCATTAATGGTTGTGCGGTTTGCATTAATGTTTTGATGTATGGATCAATTTAATGCTAAATCTTTCCTTGGGATGCGTTCCCTCTCTTTCCCTTGAGATATGCGCCCCACTCTTGCTGCTTCTTTACCCTTTCTTCCAACTCAATCTCTCTTGGAAAAGTGCCTCTTCACTTTCCCTCTCAATCTCTCTTGAAAAATGCGCTCCACTCTCTCAAATGCTCCGTTTATTTACTCATTAATGAGTAACTTCCCTAACCCTAGATCTCAATGGTTGAGATTCATTCTTTCTCCACAAGATCAACGAACATGACTTAATCTTTCACTGAGTTCCCTTAAATCACTTAAATGAACCATACTTTATAAATTCACTTCTACTCATTAAATAATAAAAGGCCCCACTTAACATTATAAAATCACTTTATAAAGTCAAATCACTAGAGAGAGACATTTGCTCGGTCACTTCTGCATGCTGGACTCCACCAATGCAGAAGTACCTCTGAGCTACAAAAACTAACACTCACTCTTAGCGAGGGAGGTACTTTTGGAACCTCCACCAGGATCTATCTCCAACCCCATCATCTCATCTATTACTGTAGTTTCTCCCTCTGAACTAGAAAACTTTCCTGCCACATGCAATGGATCTCGTGTTGAAGGCATGTTCCCCCTCTCCATGCCCTTAAGAGTCTCTTCACACTCCTAAGCATCCAACTGTGTCATCTCATACCAACTAAGACTCTTGAAAGTACTGTAAGTAGCTTCACAACCGCTTGTCACTAACACTGATCTTGAATCCAAGATCCCCTTGGACTCACATACAAGTTGTCCTAGTAATTTGTATAACTTCCCCTGTCTGACACCAAGCACTGCTGTTGAGTCCAAGGTAGCTCCCTCTGGATTTATGAACACATGTCCATGCTCGAACTTAACTCCATATCCCTCATCCTCTAAAGATGATACCTAGAGAAAGCTTACCTTCATCTCCAGAACAAACAATACCTTTGCCACCTCCATAGATCCTCTTAACTCTAGTTGGAATCTCACACATCCAATCCCCTTCATTGCATGCATGGTACTAGTCCCACATTCCACATGACAGTCTAAGTATGTGTATGAAACACTAAGGAACATCGACCTCATTCTCGTCATATGGAGAGATGAGCCACTGTCCACAAACCATGCTCTAATGTCTCCAAAATCTGCACTACCATTGCATGAAAGACAACACAAGATAAAATTCATTCTAGAATTTCTCAGCAAAATCATCTATCTCAGTTGATATTGACGGTGCTACTTGTGTCTCCTTCTTGCCCTTCTTCTTGTTTGGACATTGACTTGCATAGTGGTCGGTATTATGACATGCAACGCATTTCACTTTGCTCATGTCCTTCTTTCCATCTCCCTACTTTTATCCAAGCAAAACCCATACAATCCTTGCAAATCCTTGTGCCAAAGTCTTTAGTGCCACTCTTCAGAGTCTTAGCTCTGATACCATGTTAAATTTTTGAAATCCAACAATAAATTTTTTTATGCCAGTAATTTAGCAACTCAAAATTTAATTTATTGCTGATATAAATTATGTAAACTATGCAGAAAATTTATAGCTAAGTTTTAACCATTAAAATGCACAACGAAATCATAAACAACACACACATTTGAACATATATATTTTTGGGCAATGCCCTTGGAAAAAACCCCGAAGGGAAAACCAACCAAGAGAGATTCTTTATTGCAATCTCATGAAGAATAATACTAAAAAATTACAACAATACTTTTCAACCTATTAAAATAATTGTACTTATCTCAAATACACAGTCCAAATTCCTAGAAATCTGTGCCAAAATAACACCTCGATTTATGTGCAACAAGAATAGTTAAAGTTTACGACTTGTCACTCTTTAACTGCTTTAACAGTACCCTTGAAAACAATGCCCAACTATAGTACTTTTTGGTATGGACAATAAGGATTTATAGCAGCTCATGGTCCCAATAGGTCCCAATAGGTTCACCTCAAGTCCCCCAATCCCATCCAGGACAAAGGGAAGTGAGAATGAAGTCTAGAAAGAATGATCATGGATGACTAACAAGTCTAAGAGTCCATAATACACAATCCTCCACACGACCTTCAAAGCTTTGACTTGCATCCTTGGGCTTACAATGGTGTAGCCAGATGAAAAATGTAGGGTACCTCCTGGAGAGGTAACAAAGATCTCATAATAGTTGGTCAGCACTAAATAAACTCATTGTTATCCCAACGAGTTAGCGTGGGGTTAGCTCAATTGATTTTCACTAATGTTTTTGCATATTTGGCTAGTTCTATTCCAACAGGTGCCCAGTTAGAACCCCCTTGGTTGATGTGCACTAGTTTACATTGACATGGTTATTGGAGATGTCATCCATGACCATGAGGAAGCATTACTAAAGTAAATTTCGTTGCAATGGGTGCATCATAGTTTAGCAAGCTTGGGCAAAGACCAAAAGATTTTAATTTTTAAATAGTAGCCTTGAAATTTAGTTAACATCATATTGGGGTACATCTAGAGTCTACGGTAGAGGAGCTTTAAGGCTCACATATGTTAGTATGTGATTTTGGTCAACCACTTTGACCTCAAACCTTCATACTATCTTAGGTAGTGTAGGGTTTGTACATTCATTTAATGTCAATTATAAGGCTAGGAGTGATATCCAAAGTCCAGTAGTTCATGAGAAATAATTTTCTTTTACTAGAAAAGACAACTCTTATACTATATTTTTTTTTAGAAGGCAATTTTGTACAATATTAAGAAACTATAATACATGTCTTGAATGTTGAATGGGAAAAATCACACGATGCTATCACCAACATATGATTTTTCGTCTCTGTTTGAATTGAAAATTAGCTCATTGAGAAGTTTCCAACGAAGGTTTTGCATGCATCTTTTGGTTCAAAGCACATGATGATCACATTGATCATGACGTAATTTTGATTTGGATTGATAATCATAGTGGCTTATAGTAAAAGGAGAGGAGAGCATAGATGAATTTGGAAAGATAGACCAATGGCAAGTCATTGTAGCCTTTTAAATCCCATGTTTTGTAGTTGCTTTACTTATAAATTAGATCATTAATGGTGACACTACTCTTTTTTTGTAGTTGAGTTGGCATTCAACATGTTCATTATTTCTTTGATGTTGCTTTATTTGATTGTGCAATTTTCCCTTATCCATGTTTGCACTCTATGGTTACCATGTGATTTCAAATGGTTGTTTTTTGTAACCAGAGAACACATTAAAACTTTATTACCAATGATGAGGAAACATTGAAAACAATGTTTTCCTTAAAATCAATTGTAATTTATTTCAAAGTTTGAGTGTATTATGTTGAAATAATGTAACTGCAAAGAGTATTCTTATTATTATTTGATATATTATTTATAGGATTACTCCCCATTGTGGATTAATCATGTCGGTAATTGTATTAGGACCAAATCCTGTTTTGCGGATTGGTCAACAAACAATTATAATAGGCAGAATAAGAAGTCGGCCCCAACAGTCAATAAGAAGACCCAGAAATATAATAAAGGTGGTTTTACCCACCCAGATTAAGAAGTCGGCCCTGCCAGCGAAGAGACACTTCACACATGCCAGAACTTGTATAAATAAAGGAGGTTAGCGCCTCATTTGAACACAACTCACTTGCTCAGTTTGAGAGACAAGTTCTGATCTGTTACCAGCAAAGGAGAGAGGGAGAAGAGTGGCGCATCTTTTGGAGAGGACTTTCTGTATTGGTTTGAGTTATCTCTTGACATTGTATTAGCAATTTATGATAAGGAAGTTTTTGCTGGGTTTTCTTCCCCTAGAGGGTTTCCCAGGATAAATGATGTGTCTCTTGTGAATGTGTATTTCTCAGTGATCTTGTTCTTATGTTTCTCTTATCTATTGAAATGCAAAGAACTATAATAATGGCATAAAACATTAACATGGTATCAGAGCCAACCTGAAGGAAGCATATTTCACAAGAGAAAAATGTCACTGTTGCAGTACCTGCAAATTATGGTTTTTTCAAAAGTGAAGCCTTTTAGCTCCAAAACCACCTAGAAAGTTGCACCCTCCCCCAAGGATCATTTTGGCACCTTGAGCGCACCTTTTCAGTGGCTAGATCTCTCAAAAAGTGAAACCCTAGTTTCACAAAGTACCAAAAAACCAGAAAACCAGAGTACCAGAAGTACCCGAAAACCAGAAGCACCAGTCTAGAAATCCGTAGATCAAGTTTGAGGGGGGTAAAAGTTGGATTTTCGAAATTTCGACTGCACCAACTAACTCGCCTTAGCTCAGCGCATCTATCCCCTGGATCAGATTGTCAAAAATCGAAGTTTGAAAAATTAGGGTTTCCTCATAAAACCCTAAGTTGCAGTTGCAGTTGCAGTCTCAGAACCAGTTGCAGTTGCAATTGCAGCTGAAGAACTAGTTGCAATCACCCTTGAAGTTATCTCAAGAGTTGGCAATGATTACCGCTACTACCAGATGGAGCCACTACCTGTAAATGCTATAAAAGGTATGTACTTACATATGTTTAATGGTTAAACCCTAAAGAGTATTTGTAGGAGAAGGGATCTCTTTCCATAGATCCAGAAGGATCTCAAGATCCAACACGTTCAGAGGAATGATGCAACCCAGGTGTGATTATTCTAATATGCATCTATTTGTTATGAAATTATCTTGATCAGTGTTGCATGTTGAAGCTATGATCAAATTATTAGAAGAATTAAAAGTTGATCATAGAGATTATCCTCTAACCTAACCTTCTGTCAAGATAGTGTATTGTCTTAGTACAACAGATAGGTTGAAGAAAGCACTGGTCACTTGAGTGAAGGAGACCTGGAAGAAAAGCAAGCACTCATTCTTGAGGACAAGGCTCCAGGTTTGATTAACCAAGATTAATAAGAAAAGGTACACATGATAAACTAATGACTATAATTGAGATAGCAGTCATCGTAAAGTATTATACCTAATAGCATGTGAACATATAGAGGTATATGCTTTGCCTAATACAACTAACACCTCCTCTAGGAGAAACCTTGTGTGTTAGTTCCAAGTTGCCATGGAAGAATGCTTGGTCCCAACACTATGAGAGTGCTGACCTCATTTCGTACTGTATTCCTTACCTTTAATATTTGCTTCAGATAAATTATAAGTGATAGCTCTAAAGGAGCTACTGCGATGATTGTTCATGCTGTTGCTTTATATTATCAAGAAGGATATTATTCTTTCTTGTTGTTTTGTTGACCTTGCTCTAGGTCACATGAGGAAGCTATAGCGAAGGTTGCAGAAGGCAACGTACTAAAGGAGAGACTGTAATTGAAGCAATCATCATTGGAAGAGAAGAAGGTGACTTGCATAAGCTATAGGGTCACTCAGAAGCTGCCATGACCCACGCCATTGAAGAATTTTGGCATCGAAGATTAGCTCACTTCAACTACAAGGTGCTACCATACATATTCAAAGCGGTCACAGGTTTACCAGAACTCAAAGGTGACCATGAAGGTGTATGCAATGGATGTGCACAAGGGAAGAACATCAAGAACCAGTTTTTGAAGAGGGACAACAAGACAGAAGGAGTCCCATAACTCATCCATTCAGATGTGTGTGGCCCAATGCCATCATCCTCCATTAATGGGTATGTATACTATGTATCANTACCATACATATTCAAAGCGGTCACAGGTTTACCAGAACTCAAAGGTGACCATGAAGGTGTATGCAATGGATGTGCACAAGGGAAGAACATCAAGAACCAGTTTTTGAAGAGGGACAACAAGACAGAAGGAGTCCCATAACTCATCCATTCAGATGTGTGTGGCCTAATGCCATCATCCTCCATTAATGGGTATGTATACTATGTATCATTCATTAATGATTATTCTCGTAAAAGACCTAGATATATTTGAAGTGTTCAACAAGATCAAGGAATTCAAAGCCTTGATAAGAGAACCCTCCTGTAAGGAAGATTAAGATACTCAGGTCAGATAATGGAGGAGAATATACCTCAAAAGAGTTCATGAATTTATGCAAAGATGTTGGGATCAAGATCCCCAACAAAACGGTGTAGCTGAACGGAAGAACAGAACCATGCTGGAAGCTGTGAAGATCAAGATCTTCCTATGTGCTTATGGGCAGAAGTAGCAATGAAAACTGTTTATGTGCAGAATCGATTGCTCCATAGTGCACTTGGGCTCAAGACACCAGAAGAGATGTTCACCGGAAAGAAGCCAGAGGTAAGCCATTTCAAAAATATTTGGCTATCCATTGCTTATTCATATACCTAAAGAAAAGAGAAACAAGCTGGACCCTTCAGGAAAGAAGAGAATATTCGTGGGGTCTCCAAGGCCTTCGGAATCTACATACCAGGTCACTGCCACATTGAGATCAGCAGGGACGTGACCGTTGATGAAGAAGCAACACTTAAGAAATCAAGAAGATGCCAGCTTGAAGAAGTATATGAAGAGGAACCTGTAAATCCCAGGATTGCAGAATCAATGAGGGAGGTTCCTAGAGCTGCATAACCAGTGAGGGAAGTCGTAACTTCCCCTGATGAGGAACTTCTAGAAGACCATGATATAGTAGAAGTTCAAGAACCTCCTCAATGACCTTCTCCCATAAAAGAAAGCCTGCTTGGGCAAGAGAGCTTATTCAAGATGGAGAGAAGTATGTTGTTCTAGAAGGAACCTCGAGACAGGTGAAAAGACCAAAGCCATTCTCTAGTTACATGACTTTGATATGTGATCTCCTAGATGAAGAGCCTACCTGCTCTAAAGAAGCCATTCAGAGAAAAGAATGGGCAGATGCCATGATAGAGGAATACCAATCCATAATGAAGAACGAAGTATGGGAAATAGTTCCCAGATCTAAGAATAAAGATGGGGTATCCTACAGATGGCTCTTCAAAATAAAACNGCTGCTAATGGAAGTATTGAGAAGTATAAAGCAAGATTTGTCACTCATGGATTTTCCCAGAAGGAAGGCATTGACTATGAAGAGACATTCGCTCTAGTGGCCAGATACACTTCGATCAGGACCATCATAGCTCTTGCAGCTAAAATGAAATGGAAGCTGCACCAGATGGACGTGAAGACAACTTTCTTGAATGGTGTTATCGAAGAGGAAGTGTATATAGAGCAACCCCAAGGATTTGAGGTTGAAGACATGAAGTCTCATGTCTACAGATTGAAGAAAGCCTTATAAGGATTGAAGCAAGCTCCCAAAGCTTGGTATGGTCGTATAGACAGTTTCTTGATGAGATTAGGCTTCATCAAGAGTAAAGCAGACTCAAATCTCTACTTCAAAATTATGGATAATGAACCAGTAATCTTACTACTGTATGTGGATGACTTATTCTTCACTGGAGAAGAAAAGCTCATTGCTGAATGTAAAAAGAGACTTGCCGCATAATTTGAAATGAAGGATCTTGGT
>JASDQU010589746.1:18541-58161 GCA_032191745.1 Picea mariana
AGGAAGAAATAAGATCATTAAAAAGGTATAATATCACACATATATAGTAATAAATCCAAATCCAAGGTACAATTAGACCAACTATCACTAATAGCTTCAATGCAATGATCTCCTTACCAAGCACTTTCCAAGACTTTTATATTCAAGGTGATAATAGAGCTAAAGTACAAGCAAAGTGCTAGTTAATTCAACCCTTTGATAATGTATGTTAAAGGTGCAAAGTTTTGTCACCCAACTAATGTCACATCAAAGATGAAAATTTGTTTGATTGAATACAAAAATATCAATAAGAAATTTAGAATGATATGATTCATGAGAGACAAGAATGCTATGCACCATTTTGAAAAAACGACCAAGGCTTAAGTGATCACTAATCCAAATTGTAGATAACACAAATATCCCGTATACCAAAGATCTTATGGATGTCATACACATATTTTTGCTAAACATTGCCTATTGATATTAACAAATGTTATTGCAAAAGAAATAAGTTAAACAATAATGGAAATCAAAACTGTTATATGAATCAATGTTGTTGAGAATGGTGAAATCGTCACATGGTAATCGTTAATGTATGTGGCTAAGATTAATTTATAATATTTTATTATAACTCTAGGTTTTGGTTAAGGTCAACTTAGTCAACTTGTTATGTGGGCCTATTAAATTTCTTGGGGAGGGTTTCTTATCACTTGAGTTGTGTATAAATACACACTTGAGAGTAATTTGTAGCATTATTTTGTGATCTATTTTGCTCATTCTTTATCCCAAGTTTTGTTATCTTTGGTAAAGTGATTTTTTCCTAAGGGCATGTACATCTTTGGCTTTCTCTATCGTTTATGGGTTAATTTCTCTCTTGTGCTTGGTGATTTTTTCTCTAGCATTGCTCTTTTCAGGCTTATATTGGTTGTTATTGTAGATTTCTCTCCATAGTGCACCTGTGTTATGGCATCTTTTGTTTCTAAGGGGAGTTTCCCTAGTGCTTTTATTTTCTCCATTTATTATATGTTTTAGATTTATCTGTGGTTCCATTCGATCCTCCTCTCTCTCATGGATCTCAACATAATGCTAGAATGGGTATGAACCCATTGAGATCACGAGAGAAAGGAAGTGAATGATTAAATGGAACAACCAATAAATCATTAATCAAAGTGAACCATAAACACATTATAAATAAGAACCATGAACAAGATAAACACAAGATATGGTGCCCTTAGGAAAAATAATCACATTAATGATCAAAGATGATAATACAAATGACCCAAGAGTTGTGTATTTATACACAAATTAATAGGTTGGGGTGCCTTATCCCATGAGCGGGTTATGGGATATGGGCCCACATAAATGCTTAGGCTGACCTTAGTCAACTAGAATAATATAGAGTAGTGTTAACTAGCTCCATTAAACCATAACATAAAAGTACAATAATGAGTTTGTTTAGCCATAATCTCAAGTAACCACAAGTGAATATTACAATTAGACACACTAAATAGGATAGCCCATCAATATTTCCTATTACTTGACTATTCATTTTCCATCAAGTGAGGAATACCATAGCCATAAATGGATTAGGTTTCCAACATTCCTCCCCCTTAATCTGAAGGGGTGTATATGAGTCCAAGACAAGAGCTAAACTCTGAAAGTGGGCAGCTGAAATATGGAAGTGTGCAATTGTTGATGGTTAAATGTGCTCTCTGAATTTGGTGGTTTTGAGATGACAAAAAAGAATGGATAACAGAAGTTGATGTATTCTACTAAATGGTGATGTTGGTTTATTGAAGACCACAAACGAATCCGATGGTTTAAGGATGACCACAAACTTTGGAACTTGGCTCTAGGCTGAATGGTCCCCGAAACATTTCCTAAGTTAGATATAAGCTAGAAGTTGATGTTTTTTGCTAATTGGAAGTGCTCTCGAATGCTGGTTTAAAGATGACCATATACTATTTTGTTGTAGAGGTTGAAATTATTCTACCAAGTGGAGGTTTAAGGAAAACCACAAACCATTGTCTAGGAAAAATTGTAAGTCTTCTACTAAGTGGTGGTTTAAGGAAAATCGCAAAACAATCACGCTCGCTTGTTACTGCTCGATTGATGGGACTTTGAAACTTGAAGCCTGATTATCGATCGTTGAAGTTGTTCCCCCTATCAGGTACAAGGTGAGAAGATGCAAATCCTTTCACTGCAAGATGTGTCAATACCGGAGAATGAACTCTATGGTATGAAGATGTGTCAATACCGGAGAATGAACTCTACGGTATGATTGAGATATCTTCTTGGCTATTGATGACTATTGCCAAGAAGTCATCCACCCATAGTGGTTCTTTACTCTTACATATTTCTTGATATAAGAACATTTGTTTGAAGGATGATTATGCTTTCCACAATGTTCGCAAGGATGAATATTGAAACATTGATATTCCATGTGTTCAACTCGATGACAATGTTGGCATATCAAAATCTACTCTTGAATTGGAGTAGGTGAATGTGAGCTTATTGGAGTAGGTGAATGTGAGCTTTCTTGAAACAATCTAGTGGTCCAATTCTTGTAAACCCATCTCCTCACGTCAAAGCCCTAAAAAACATTTGCGTATTTGATCCTCACTTTGGGATGGTTCTTCAATTGGGCGGCACCTAGACCTCACAAGGAAGGCATATGGCCCGTACCACCGATGGGAAGCAACAAACTACTTCCGAGTGAATAAATTTCAAAGAATGGCGAACAACTAGAATCCAGGAAAGGGGCTATCTTAGTCTCGTGTTGGCCACGTGGCAAGATGCCGTCATAAGGTTGAGATGTAGAAGTATTAATTATCGTCTTCTACAATTATAGCTAACAACTTGTAAATACTGGTTCCTTTTCCCTTATAAACCCATAGCAGTGTCTACGTTCAAGAAATCCAGGAGGTCGTCTTTGAAAGCGCCGAGGCAACATCCCTTCTCCGACCAACTCACGTTTACATTCGACTTCCCCTTGAGGTAATGCATCGTCATCCCAGATTTTACGACCTCACAGTCTTCCTTCCACCTCTTTATTCCAACCGTTTGCATATAGATGTTATATATCCAGCCTTGCTTTCCAAGAGAGAAGATCGTTGGTCCAGATGCCAACGGTCTTCAGAAACTTCAGGGAATGCCAACGATCGTCTTCAAATCCGTTGGGGCTTCGGTTCTCATCCAATGGCGTCCATTGTGTTAACAGGTGAGGCTGCCTTCGTAATATCTCTGATATCTCTTGGAACCCGAGTGATGGGAACCTTGTTCAGTTACAGAAGATGCGTGTGAATTTCGAGGAGCAATCCTGTGATGCTTCTAGAACTTATGACTCTTATGAATTCTCTGGTGAAGGAAATGGCCTCTAGATTGGTGAGAATAGCTATGGAATGGTGAGAATAGCTATGGAATGTGAGAGGATTATGAACAAAGAACAACTCTTTCCGGAGCCCAGATGGACTATGTAAGAATAGCTATGGAATGTGAGAGAATTATGAACAAAGAAAAACTATTTCAGGAGCCCAGATGGACTATGTATTACAACGGGTGTGAGAATAGCTTGTAGGGTTTCCAGGAGGCGTGATTAGGTTGCACGTGGGAGAGAGAGGAGAGCATATAGTAATGTCTGAATGGCAGAGAGACAGAGAATCACCTTGAGAAGGCAGAGAGACTGGCATACATACATGAATGCCTTTCTGCATGTTGGAATGAGTTCTTAGGACAGACTTTCAGATGGGCATAAGGAATCAAGCAAACTAAGAGACATTTTTTTTTGCAGAGTGGAATGCGACGAAGAACAAAAAAGACTCAACTAAGGACAATTACCATCTCTCGAATCAGGCCTAAGAACCAAGGCTGCTTGATAGTTAAACACACAAAGTATATTTATTCATCAATATGATACGTATATAAATACATCAATGTGACCTTTGGATTCATCTTCCAAGGTCTCTTAGACTTCTAATAATGTTTCCTATTACATGACTATTCATTTTTCTTCAAGTGAGGAATATCTTAATCCCAAAATGGATTAGGTTTCCAACAATTATCTTCATTTTGACACCCCCCTTAATTTGAGCATGGGGTAATGTAGAAAAATTAATAGGTATACAAGTAGGAATGGGTGTACCCAACTCATTATAGAGAGACACTCATAGATGTAATAAGAGAGAGTAGGTTTGTGAAGACCCAACTCAATACAAATGTGGGAGGGTTTATGAATACCCCACCATCAACATAACACTACTCAACTCTTAAGAATTGCTACCAGTAAACTACTCATCATATGGGGGAAGTTGATATTATGGTAGCCGCGGGAGGTATTTACCTCCACGTGTAACTCTGAAAAGAATAGAGTATTCCGAGAAGCAAGAAGAAACCCTAAATCATTAAAATTAACCCTAGAAAACAAGTCGGCTCAAAGAAATAATTAATATTAAGTATTTAGCCTCCAGAAAGAGAAGTCGGCCTAGACAACTCAGGAAACAGTATAAATACAAGTAGCCAGATCTCATTTTATACACACAACTCAAAATTTCAGCTGGGAAGAAGTGCGCACTACAGAAACTGGGCAAGTGCGCAAGTCTAGGGAGTAGCTGCAACCGACAACTGCCGCAATCCGTATTCCTGGTTTAGGCTCAAAGTTTCTATTGGTTGTGGTTGGACTTTTTGATCATTCTTGGTTATCTTTGCTTGATGCATTAGCCTTGGTTGGCTATTCGTTTGCTTCCAGAATCATTCTCTGTCAAGATTAATATGCTTGGGGGTGGCTTTGGCCTATAGTTGGGTGACAATATTGTTATACTGTCTATGGTTAAACGAGCACATCTATTACTTTCTAACAGGTTATGGTCCCACACTATCTTTGGACAGTCTAAGCACTGGAAGATAGATTGGGAGGATTTGCTTAGTTACAGTTGCAGTTGCAACCAATTTTTGCTACAACAACGAAACCCTAACCCTCTTGTTGAGGCACCTTAAGTGAAGAGATTAACCTAATTCCTGGATAGCCTAGTGTGCCCTAGCCTAGCGCATCTCTTGGTACTCTGAACAAGCTAAGACATCAAGTTTGAGTTTTTGGTCAAAATCAAGGGTTGACCAAGTCAAAGCAATTATGACTTACTCCATGAAGTCGGAAAACAAGTTAGAAGGGGCTTCTAACTTCAGATCATGGAAGACAAGGATTGATCTCATCCTTGCCAAGAATAAAGTGTTGGATACCATGAAACGAAAAATCGTGGAACTAGAGTTTGAAGAAGTTAAAGAGAAGGAACCTCAGAACGTTGTAGTTATGGAGAAGTTCAAAGACAATGACATCAATGCCATGAGTATCATAGTGGACTCTATAAAATACCACTTGATACCCTACATCTCCCATCTTGACTCATCTAAGAAGATGTACGATGCCCTAACTAACCTCTTCTCAGTCAGAAACATTGGACAAGTAATGAGTCTGAAGAATGAAATCTGTGACATGAAAATGAATGATGATGACAACATAACATCATACTTTGTGAGAATATCTCAGTTAAGAGATCAACTACAAGCTATTGAAGAAATCATTTCAGAGAAGGAACTAGTAAATATAGTACTCAATGGCCTTCCCAAGACATAGGATGCATTTTCCGCAAGCATGAACACAAGAAAGGAGTATCCCACATTTGAAGAACTTTGGATTTGCTGTGCACAAGAAGAATCAAGGACCAGTGCAAAAGAGAAACCCTAAAAGAAATACGATGATCACGCTTTCACAACAAGGTTCAAGAATTTCAGGAATAAAAATAAGTTTGGCTCAAGGAAGAAACCAAATCAAGAGAAAGATATGTCAAAAATACAATGCATCAACTGTCGAAAATATGGTCACTACAAGAATCGTTGTCACGAGTTAAAGAAAAGGAAGGAAACACATGAAGCATCGGTTTCTGAAGAAAGGGAACCCTCAAAGAAGGCCAAGCAGGACAAAACAAACTTCTTCTTCTAAGACAAGGTAACAATATTCTTCACAATTCCTGTACATACCATGTTTACATAATTTCTGGACATATCTTGCATATCTATTTCTTAGAAGATAAGATGTTCAAAGAAAAACAATACCTATGGAAGAATAACAATATAATGATTGCTATCACGATGAGTGCAAGTCAAGCAATACACATGAAAAGATGAAGTATATCGACAACCCTTGGTAACAATTCATGTGGAAGCTATTAACATAAGTAACAACTGCAAGATAAGATGAAATCATAATGAAACTTGAAGAAACCTGGAAGAAGTAAAAACAGTCAACAATCAAGAGGAAATTAGAAAAATATTTGTGACACTTTGCAAAAGGCAATAAGGATGCAGACGGAAGCGTGGACTCTCTTAGTTGGAGGGAGTCGATTATATAATTCCAAAAGAAGAGAATGCATTCATGCATGAATCAAGGATTAGGAGGGAGCTAATCCTAAATAATGTGATCCATCAAGGATTATGAAGTATCTATCCATGTTCCCATTGATGGTAGCAACCATGAAAAGCAACACGTGTTCAATTTGACTTTAGAAGTAGTCTTATTCGAAAAGAAGCCTTAAAGTATTATTGGCTATCCATCCACATCCATGATCTTATGATGAAAGGAAGAAGTTGGAATATTCAAGGCATGGAATCTATAGAAAACTCCATGGACCCAAGAGCTAAAGAGAAACATGAGGAAGAACATGAAGATTCCAAGAGAGAAAGAAAAGTTAGAACAACCAGTCATTATATAAAGAATCACAAGACTACCAGCTTGGTATAAACCCACTAGAAGCAATCAAGTAGAAGAAATGGAAGTTGTGATGAAGAACAATGTATGGAAGATTTATGAATGAAAGCATTGCGAGATCCAGAACCAAAGGTTCTCCAAGATGGAGGGATAAAACTATGATGATAGCTTATTCCAGTAACCAAACATACCTCTACCTGAGCCATTATATCATCCGCAATATCCATGGGTTGGAGCTTACATCGGATGAATGTAAGGATCATTCTCCCCAACATAGTAATTGAAAAAGAAGCGTATGTAGAGCAACCTCAAGGTTTTGAGGTATACCAGAAAGAGATCCTTGCATGAAAATGGAAGAATATATTGTATGGATTCAAACAACTTGGTGCAAATCCTCTCATGCACAACAAAAGCGTGGTGAAAACTTTCTATAACAGAGATATTGTATCAGAATGGTTACTTAGAAGTCCAGGATGAATGATGGATTACTAACCCATGACAAAATCTCATGATGACAGAAGAAGTGCCACTTAGATATGTTCTAGTTTGACCCTTGCCACGATGTCATGAGCTAGTAGGAAACAAATGTTAATGTTTATGCCATTATTATAGTTCTTTGCATTTCAATAGATAAGAGCATCATAAGAACAAGATCACTGAGAAATACACATTCACAAGAGACACAACATTTATCCTAGGAAACCCTCTAGGGGAAGAAAACCCGGCAAAAACTTCCTTATCATAAATAGCTTATACAATGTTCAAGAGATAACTCAAACCAATACAGATAGTCCTCCCAAAGAGATGCGCCACTCTTCTTCTCCTCTCTCTAACTGGTAATTGCAGCTTGCCTCATAAGATAATAAGAAAGTGAGTTGTGTGTTTAAAGTGAGGCGCTAGCCTCCTATATATACAAGATTGGCACGTGTGAAAGGGTTTCACTGGGGCTGACCTCTCACTCTGAGTGGGTAAACCCACCTTTAATTAATTCCGGGTCTTCAATAATAACTGTTGGGACCGACTTCTTATTCTGCCTATTACAATTGTCCAATGACCAATCCGCAAAAGGGGATTTGGTCCTAATACAATTACCGACATGATTAATCCACAATGGGGATTAACCCTAATAATAAAATAACAATAATAATAAGAATTCTCTTCGCAGTTACATTATTTCAACAAAAAAAAGAGCTGAATCCAACCATGATATACTGTAATGATCAAGAGCTATATGAAGCCTTCAGAGAAAACCAATGTTCTAGAAATATCGAAGTACATTGAAATCAAGCATTACATTCTCCATGATGAGGTTGAGAAAAAGAGAAATGGTTCTCCAATATATCTCCACAGATGAGCAGATAGTAGATATTTTGGTAAAGCCTCTATCCAAGATGAAAAAGTTTGCGTACTCAAGAAACAAGCTGGAGCTCGTGGATACGACTTCCTTATTGAAAAGGGAAGAGATGACTCCCAGGTTGGGAGGGAGAATTGATCTGTTATTGACTTATGGACAATCATTTTTCAGTTCGAAAAATGGTCCAGGATGAGCAGTTCCTTTCTAGTTCAGAAAGTGGTTCGAGATTTTTGACGAACATGCATTTTCCAGTTCGAAAAATGGTCCAGATCGGATGGTCATTTTCATAATGAAAATGGTTCGATAGATTGTTGATGTACCATAGACAATGATTCCCCTTGTGGCCAATGTGGGAGAATGGTCTAGGATAGTCTTTCTTCTTGGCAGTCAGTCTCAGTAGTGGTCAAGAAGAATGGTCTGCCTTGTCGGTCAATCATTCTTTCAAAGTTCACAATTGTGAGAAGTTTCGAAGAATGGCTCGTTTTGGAGGTTGGTGTAGGACATTCATTTCCTTAGGAAATGGTCCAAACA
This sequence comes from Picea mariana, assembly GCA_032191745.1. NCBI lineage: Eukaryota > Viridiplantae > Streptophyta > Pinopsida > Pinales > Pinaceae > Picea > Picea mariana. The sequence continues at coordinate 27,163 of JASDQU010589746.1, forward strand.
ATCATTCCCTAGGGAATACTCATTCTCTCCAGGTTGCACTTTGTTTAGTGCTAGAGGAATGGCCTAGTTAGGTGAATGGTCCAGGTTCAACAATTAGGGACATGCATTACCTACGACATATTGATTCTCTCTAGATTGCACTTTGTTTAGTGCCGGAGGAATGGCCCAGTTAGGTGAATGGTCTAGGCTTACAAATCAGGACAATTATTCTTCTATGCTTGAGAAGAATAGTCCAAATAGATCATGGATGATGTTTTACTTTCTGAGGGCATATGTTCTTCCATATCTCACAAATGTGAGTGGAAGAATGGCCCAGATGACTCAGTTTATATTGTGATATTGTTTTCTGCACATGTTGATATCAGATGATATGATTTCTACGGAGACTGTATGTCTCTGGACAGTAGATGTATGTTACTGTGGTGGATGTGTTCCACTGGTTGTGACTATGTGTCATTGATTAAGTAGTTGTGTGCTACTTGGTGTGGTAGTGTACCACTGGATTGTAGTTGTGTACTACTATGGATAAACACAATTGTGTTCTATTGAATGAAATTGATCTAATTTCCATGTAGACTATCAGTAGTGTTGAAAAATGATTATCAACTAGATGGATAGTCAATGTGATTGTGGACAGACATTCTCTAGGCGGAGAATTGTCCAGACAAAATAGATTGTTGGTCGATATGTATTCTCTCTGTGGAGAATGGTTCAAGTTGACAGTTTGTTGACATGTCATGGACTAGTATTTTCCTAAGGCAAAGATTGTGGCCTGATTAGGAAAATGGTACAGGACTAATATTTTCTAAGGCATATAGGTGAGACAGATCTCTATGATATATATGAATCGATTAGAAAACAGTCCTAGATTGACATTCCTATAGGAATGGTCTCTGTAGTCTATGCCGTAGCTTTTAGCACCCGTTGGGACATCCATTCTTCTAGGACGTATGTCCAGATCAAAAGAATGATCCTTGTATCACTCTGTGGAGTGAGAGACTTATTTAGCATCATGCCTGATTACTTAGATGGAGTATGACTTCGAGAGATGATGTAGTTGATGCTATCAAATGACAGTATTAATGGTGCTCGTGATCTAATCATGAGATATACTGTATGCCTATGGTTATGCTATCGATTGAATGGTATGTTTGTGCTCAAGACCATTGACTTCAATACCTACCGAGCTAGGAGGGAGTGTTGATATTATGTTAGTTGCGGGGGGTATTTACCTCCATGTGTAACCCTGACAAGAATAGAATATTCTGGGAAGCAAGAAGAAACCCTAAATCATTAAAATTAACCCTAGAAGACAAGTCGACTCAAGGAAATAATTAATATTAAGTATTTATCCTCCAGAATGAGAAGTCAACCCAGAAAACTCAGGAAACAATATAAATACAAGTAGCCAGACCTCATTTTGTACACACAACTCAAAATTTCAGCGTGGAAGAAGTGCACACTGTAGAAACTGGGCAAGTGCGCAAGTATGGGGAGCAGCTGCAGCTGGCAGTTGCCGCAATCCATATTTCTGGTTTAGGCTCAGACTTTCTATTGGTTATGGTTGGACTTTCTGATCAGTCTTGGTTATGTTTGCTTGATGCATTAGCCTTGGTTGGATATTGGTTTTCTTCCAGAATCATTCTCTATCAAGGTTAAGGTGCTCGGGGGTGGCTTCGGCCTATGGTTGGGTGACAATATTGTTATATTGTCTATGGTTAAACGAGTACATCTATTACTTTATAACAATATGATCACTGTCTATCCAACTGATAAATAAGTGTTATGAAGTGGCATAAATACAAGAGAGAGTAAGTACAAAAGAGAGTGGGCATACCCAACTCAATGAATAATCAGTCATAGTTGGAAGAAGAGATAGTGGGTTTGTGATGACCCAACTAAATACAAAAGGGGCCCAAAATTTTTCTTGAAGAATTTTTCCATCACACTAATCATATGTTGGAAAATATTTCCACTGACCTGCTCATCCAATGGAGGAGGGAAGGAAAACACATCCCATCCATACCACACATCTACTGTAATAATAGTGCCCTCAACCTATCCATATGAAGAGGTGTTGGAAGGAACATCTTGTAAGAAAGAAATGATGGGAGAATTCAACTTTAGTAAGATCCATTTAGCTGAAAAGAGAGTAGGAATACCCAACATGAATACACTTGAGAGAGCACCATTGAGTATAAAGATTTAATATAAGATGAGAGTGGGTTTATAAATACTCAGTGCCTCACAAAGAGTGGTTGTGGCCATAATATAGAAGAGAGTGGGTTTATGAATATCCAACTCAAATGCAAATGGGAGTTGGTGTGTCGATATCCAGCTCGAAAGCATGGCCGATTGTAGCTAAAAATAAGTGAGAGGGTTAATAAATATCCATCTTAACATAGGGTTAACCCTATGCACACCATCCTCCTTAAAAATGGATACGAGGCCAGGAAGAGAAAGCATTAGATTGGGCCTCCCCCCCTTAATGCTAAACATGGGCCATTTGAAGATAACCTCCCTAGAACACCATAGTACCAATACCAAAACAATTCCATAAGTGGGAAAAGGTAGCCTCTGGTAGAAGTTTGAAAGAGACAACCATTGAAAGGCATTGCATATTGTATGTCTCATACAAACAAATATCATAATGCGGAATACCAAGAAATAAAACACCAACAAATTGGTTCTTGAAGGATGTTGAGAATCATTCATAGTGCCATCAAGAAGATAGAGTGGGATAGATCATATAGACTTGTAAGCAGACAATGTATCAAAGGCATTGAGAGGGGTCTTACTTCACAGAAAAGTGGTCATAGGATTGTTAGAATCACTATGAATAATTGCTAGAAGTCGAGGAGTAGGCCAAGTATCACCAACTATGATATATAATATAAAAGTACCAATCCCTGGAATTTGAAGAATGCCTCCAAACAAGGTTGATTCAATTGGACAAGTGGTGTAATCTTTGCATGTAGACTCAGTGCCATCCTAACACAAGGGTTCACTTTTGTGATTTTTTAGCCAATGGTTTTTCAACCTATTGTAATCTAATTCTAGTTAAGGGATTACGGTTGTAATCTAATTCAATTTAATAGATTAGATTTCTGGACATTGCGAAATACCTAAAATATTGTTTTGTGAATGGTGAAGTTAATTCAATGAGATAGAGCCTATCGTGTAACTCTCAATAATAAATACCAAGAAAATCATTCTCTAAATCCTGTACAAATTGATCTGCAATGCCATATGTGTATCAAAGAAACAATCCATATGGTCCAACAAAAGGAAGCCTTTGTGAAGACTTCATGAGAACCTACTAAAGGGGCCAAGGAAATAGAACTAGTGTTTCCCTAAAACACTGCATAATTCGTTTGAAAGAGGAAAAACTAATGTTTTTCCCTACAAAAAAGGGCATAGATTTGTAAGAAAACCCTAGAATCCATTGAAAATTCCAAACAAACAGTCAAAGAAGGGTGCTGGTGAAATAAGAGAAAAAATACCTAAATATTTATTGATATCTCGAAGAGTTGTGAGAAACCTAATTGCAAGCCTAGAATGGCCCTAAAAGCATATTGAAAACCCTAGTTTTCAGATTGTAATGACCTTAAAAAATGTTGGAAACCCTGTTTTGTTGAATGCCAAAAAACATTGTATAAGTTCTTTTAATTAGTGCATAAGATGGGAATAAAATAACTCTAATAAATGCCTTCCACTAGCCAAAAAACCCCCTGAAAATAGTGCTAAAACTTTTCCAAAATGTTTTATTTTAGATACAAAACATTGTAAAATATACCAACAAGATCAAGAAGAAACCCTAGCAGCAAGGAGGGAAACCCTAAACATGGTGTGATGGGACTTACTGATGGTGTGCTTAGGTGAGAGAATGGAAAACCACATAGTAAGTGTGCTAGCCTTGAAAGAAAGTGCTCTACAAGTGAAATAAACCTTCACATGTGTGCATTGTGGGAGAATAAACTATCCCTACTATTTATGCACATAAGAGAGAGAAACACATATCACAGTAGAGAAACATTAAGCATACAAGAGGGGAAAATGAATAAGAGGCGGTTTAAATTTGATCTAATACCATGCTGAAATCACAATAGAGAGAGAATAATTGAATGTGAACACCAACAACCCTAAATCCACATGAGCCATAAACACATCATAAAGAGGAGAATATGAACCCGTGAATGAGAGAAACACAAGATATGGTTCCCTTAGGAAAAATAATCACACTAATGATAAAAAATGATGACACAAATGACTAATAAGTTGTGTATTTATATACAACTTAAGAGGTTGGGGTGACTTCCCCCATGCGGGAGTTATGGGCCCACATAAATGCGTAAGCCGACCTTGTTTAGAAATAGAGCATATGCAAGACACAAGAACCAAACTTAATGGAAAAGGGTTTAAGGGATACTCAACCCATGCATTTATCTCATGATATCAATTTATATTACATGGATTTGACCAATTGTAGATCTAGATCTCACTAACAACTCATCAATGGATAATGAAACACCTCATTGATAGATAAGGATGACAACTCATAATAATGTGGTCAAATATTTGTACTATAAATTGATATCATGAGTTGAATACATGCATTGATAATGGCTTCAAGTCTTTTCTACCAAGTTCTGTTATTGTGTCTTGTTTGTGCCCTATTTATTAACATGGTATCATAGCTGTTATGGTCTTAAGGGCATGATACCAACATGGTAGTTTTTCATGGAAGGTGAATTGTAATGATACAAATATATCTCTCATTGGTTTATAATGAGAAAATTTTTCCAAAGCAAGAGGAGTCCACAATCAAGTGACGAAGCCATGCTACCTACAAGATCATAGTTATTTTGATTTCTTACTGAGTTAATTAGTCATTGTTTTCTTATATATTGGAAAATATTTTTCTACAAGTTGCATGTGTGATCTCATGGTGAAGGAGAGAATTGAATGGCAATTTACTTAGATGTATTTCTACAAAAAAATCAATTCATATATGGTTGTGATCATAGCATAAATCTAATTTATGAATAACATAGATATGGGTTAGATCCAATTTATCATGACGTAGATCTATAGATCAATATATTAGTGGAGTAGTTGTGCTAACAAATATATCAAGGATCCCTTGATACTAAAAATCTTGATTTGTTCATAGATCTGTAGATCTATTGCTTAAATGGTTGAATTTGCATGAGATCAGTTGTAATTTGGGTGAGATACTAAAGATGAATGTCTAGAATGCATCTTCCAAAGAAATCATGGATGTGGAATGAATAGAAACAACATGTGTTGTATCAATATTTGGAGAGTGTGGGAAACATGTCGTTATTTAGGGTCGAATTTACAAATGGCTTGAGATCCATGATGTTTGGGAGGTGAATGTGAATGAATTATTTGGTATGACTGATATATCTTCTTGAGTCTTGACTATTGATGGCCATCGCCAAGAAGTGATCCACCCATAGTGGTTCTTTACTCTTGCAGATTTTGTTAGAAAAACAGGACCGTGGAGCAATAAAATAAAACAAATGCGGAAACAAAACACAAAAGATACATAGTACAATAGAGACACATATTTACGTGGTTCACCCAGTGTGGGCTACATCCACTAGAGAAATTTCCAGGTCCTTCCTTTATTATTATTCAACATATGAAGGGATACAACCTATAACAAACCCACTGTAACTTCCTCTTCTTTCTCTCACAGTCTCCTATCTCAGAATATAATATTCGCCATCAACCATTGTTGCAATACATTTCCCTCATAAAAGAGGGTTTCCTTCTAGGGAAAAAAACCCTAACATAATTTCTACTGTTAGATCTGCAACCTTATAATGAACGGTCCAGATTTACAATGAAATTACAATATACATTTACAAGGCAATTTTTCCTTCGAGGGCCCGCTTGCCCTCGGACCCCCCAGCCGGGGGGATATCCCCCCCGAACCTCGCAGAGGGGGTAACCCCCCTCTGCACTCCCCTGCGTGGAAGAGTGTACATACTCTTGGGGTGTAAAGTCTTCATGGGGTATAAACACGCCTGAAAGAAAATACCTCTGAATCAGGAAGATAATCAGGCTTCACAACCAACCAATTTATTTCTGTTAGAACATCTATTTGAAGGATGATTATGCTTTCCACAATGCTCACAAGGATGAATATTGAAGCATTGATCTTCCATATGGCCAACTCGTTGACAATGCTGGCATATCAAAATATTCAATGTAGAACACATCACACACCCCTTTACATATTTAGTTACAATTGCTTTCATTTGAGGCCAGTAACAAAATATTTGCAAATGAACCATAGTTTTTCCTACCCCAAAATGCCCAAACACAAGAGAAGTGTGAGATTCTCGTATTACATGGACTTGTTCACTTGGAGGAATACATAGATTTCCAAGATGGTAGAGTAGTTTTCCCTGCAGACAATAGTTCTCTACCTGTGCACCATGGGTTATCTTCTCATATACTTCTTTAAAATCTTCATCAATGACATATTGTTCCACATAGCTATCATGAGGTAAATAAGTATTCTTCAAAATAATAGAAGCAACAATAGGAGGTCTAGAAATCATATCAACTACCTTGTTACTTGTACCCTTTTTGTACTTGATTACCAAATGAAATTGTTGCAGAAAACCCATCCATCTGTAGTGTCGAGATTGTTGCAGTTTAGTTTGTGCTTGGAGATACTATAAGGGTTGGTGATCTGTATGTATGATTTTTTCCTTCCCTAACAAGTAGTGTTTCCATTTATTTACACTTTGAACTAATGCATACACCTCTTTATCACATGTAGGATAGTTAACAACAACTTGGTTAAAATTTTCAGAGTGGTAATAGATAGGCTTACAATATTGCATCAATACTGCACCCATGGCGTATTTGTTGGAATCTGTCATGATCTCAAAGGGCTGTTGAAGATTCAAGAGTGTTAATACTGGTGCGGTACTGATCTTTTCCTTCAAAGTGTCGAAATATTTTTGTTGCTTTCTGTTAGCGACATTTCTTGTAGGGGGAGATAAAATGAAAAGAGTGGGTAAAACCCACTTACCCTAAGTTCGGAGCGCAAAATGCACCTGTGGTTAAGAAGCAAGAAAATATGGACGGCAGGGATCTGCGCGCCCAGATCAACGACGCACATCGGATTCTGGAGCCCCCCCGCCTTTCTACCTTTAAGCGGACGGGGGGGGGTCCGGAAACGAGGGCACACATCTTCAATGGTCGCGATCAAAGCGCTCGGATCAACGACGCATGAGGCGATTTCGGACTCCCCCCGCCTTTCTACCTTTAAGCGGAGGGGGGGGGGGTCCGAAATCAAGGGCGCATATCTCCAACGGTTGCGATTTGAGCGCCCGGATCAACGACGCACAGGCAATCCAGACATCCTCTGTCTCTCTGCGTTTAACGAACGTGGGCCCCTTTCCTGTTGTGTAGCCTTTTTGTGCCATCTTTCTCCTTTCCACCTATTCTCCTCCTAGCCGTGCAATGAAGCTCGCTCCCCTTAGCCCTTTTCCATCCACTCACCACCTGCCATGCATCCCGCTCCCTTCCCCGTCAGCCTCCCACTAAAATGTGTCCATTATATCTCATCTCCTGCCCTCCCCCGCTTACTGTCTTCCACCGCGTGTCTTCCCCTGTCACCTCTCTCGCGCCTCATCACTTCTTATCTCACCCTCATGGTTTTGGCGTCATCACTCCCATTGTGCGCCCCATCCTTCGTGCTGGCTTCCATGCATATTCATCAGGCTGTCTAGTTAATCCAGGTGGCAGTGCGAGGGCTTTCCCACATCCCAAAGGTGCCGAGTTGGCCGGGTCATCCTCAATCCCAATGAAGCAGTTATTAAGGTAGTTGGTGGTGGTTAGACATCACCTCCGCCATAATGGAAAGTCTGACAATGAATTAAAGGCACGTCGTTTCGCCCACGGAACTGTCAGGATTTCGATTGCGTCTGCCATAGGTGCACGATCATTCAGAGACTGCAGCTGCAGATTGTCAGAAGCCATGCAGACGCAATGTGTTTAATACAATGTCCCGATTTTGTTGCTGTTGTTGTTTTGAGTATATGTAGGCATTTTCGCCATTTTTGTATCTATCGATGGTAGAGAAAATCTCCCGACTGTAAAGTTTTAACAACCACTCAGGTTTCCTGGTTGTGAATCTGTATCTGAGATTTCTTGTTTTATGACAAACAGTTTCCTTACTCCGTCTATGTTTTCGTCTCATACCAGAGAGTTCATGATCGAATGATTCGCATGAATTGTTACAGTTATGTTATGATAAAGGATTTGTCGTTGCATTATTGTATTCCCTGGCCTTCTGTGTTTGAATATAAGAGGATCTTGTGTTTGGACGCTTTCTTCTCCAGTTTGTTAGGAACCTGATGTTTATGACAGACCCTCGCACTCTTCTCATACAAGTCTTCCCCCTGCTCACCCTTATTACAACTCACTGTTTGAAGTTTATCTAAGACCTCACTTGCTCATGCATGCCTTGCCTAGTTTCAGAGTTGAGACGATATTGTTCTGAGTTTACTTCCATCTGATCATCCTTTATAAACAAATTGTGACATTAAACTGATTGGTGTCAGGCTCTGCTCTTGCAAGCAATCCAGGAGTGACTTCCGTCACCAACACTTTCCTTCTCACTGAAAAGTGTTCTTCACACTGGTTAAGGCATGCAAAGGAGCTGCTATAAAGGAGAAGTTTGAAATGAACCTCCTCCAATACTGGACTGCATCTAAGAAGCTCCAGATCTCGGTTACACCTTTTGGCTCAGGCCAATTTACAATTACATCAATCTTGGAAGGATCAATTTTTAATTTTCCTCCTCCTACAATATGACCTAAGTATACAAGTGCAGTCTTGCCAAATTCACATTTAGAAAATTTCACATACATCTTTTTCCTTTGAAAAGTATCCAATACTTGATTTACATGCCTCACATGTTCATACCGAGTCCCGCTAAAAATAAGAATGTCATCTAATATACAATCACAAAATCATCTAGGAAAGGTCTGAATACATCATTCATAAATCGCATGAAAGTTGTCGAAGCATTACAAAGCTTGAAGGACATAACCAACCACTCAAACAATCCTGTTTGGTTTTAAAGGAAGTCTTCCATGCATCTTGTTCTACAACCCTTATCTGATGGTATCCACTGCTCAAATCCAAATTAGTGAAATAAACACCATTCTTTAACTGATCAATTAAATCATCTATACGAGGAAGAGGGTATCAATTTTTCACCGTGATTTTATTTAAGACCCGGTAATTGACACACATTCGCCATGTGCCAATTTTTTTTGGCACCATCACGATCAGAGAACCATAAGGAGATGAATTAGGCTTGATGGCCCCTTGATCCAATAATCCCTATACCTGCTTCTTGATCTCTGTCATCTCCACAACTGACATCTTGTACATGCCCACATTAGGAAGAGGAGAATTGTGTTGAAGATGCATCTCATGTTGGATTTCCCTCTTAGGAGGTAATCCCTCTGGTTCCTAGAAAATATCATCATACTTACAAACAATATCAATCAATTCTTTCTTATGAGAAGGATCACATCCTTGGAAAGTGTCGGATGTTCCGACATCTTTCTTTCTTACGACCATGAGTACATATCTCTTATTAGTGTTTATGAGTCTCTTCATTTGTCCTGCACTAACAAGTGTTGTGTTTACCCTCATGCTATGAGCTCTAACAACATATTCCACTCCCCCCTTAGTGAGGTGGTATTTGTTCTCATGACGAAAGAAGACTGCTTTCCTATCATAAAGATAAGGACTTCCCAATACTATGCCACATATATCAAGTGATACAACATCCAAATCCACTTCATCAATCAACTTTGAAGCAATAGAAAATCTGACCCTACATTGTTTGGTGACATTAAGTTTTGATTTTTCACATACCCAACGAAGAGGATAAGGCTTCTGATGTGGTTTCATTTCAAGACCCATATTTTTGACAAGTGCTTCAAATATCAAGTTTACTTGGGAACCCAGATCAAATAATGTATCTATCTTAGTGCATTTAGATACAACTCTTATGTGAAATAATTCATTCCTCTTTTGTTCATCACCATGAGATTCATTATTGGAATTTGAACTAGCATGAAGGGAATCTTTACCTTGTACTGCAACCGCTGTGAACTTTCCTTCATCTTCTGAATTAGAACCAAGATCTTGTTGCATTGTAGCAACGGTTTTTGTCTTCCCCTTTCCACCAAACTATTTTGGTCTCTTCTTTGGATGCAGTTTCCAACAATGTTCATCATCGTGACCAATTTTCTTGCAATGAGTGCAAGATGGCTTTCCTCCTTCTCTCGTCACTGTGGTGGTATTCTTGTCCTTCCTTTTAAACTTCTTAAAAGGCTTATGTAGGAGATTGGAAGGTTTCTTTGTGGGATCTTCTTGAACATGCTTTCCCCTTTTCTCAAGGTGAGTGGCTTGCACACAAACTTCGTCAAGACTGGTGGGGTTAAACAAGAGAAAAGTATGACGAATATAACTGTGAAGTGCACCAATATACTTCATTAAAGTTTCATAAGAATCCAAAGGAATGTTTAATGCAAGAGCTTTCTTTCTAAATTCTTCTGTGAAACTTTGTACAATTTGACCGTAAATTTTCCTTAAATTTTGTCATTCCATCATTGCTTTATGTAAATAACCCAATGGATAAAATTGCTTCCTTATCACTGATTTAAATTCTGACCATGAGGAAAGAAGATTACCACACTCACTGTTGTCCTGAAGTTTTCTCTCCCACCATATGAGAGCGGTGCCTTCCAACCGAAGAGAAGCCAGTTGCAGTTTAACTTCGTCTTCATCAATATGTTGAACACAACAATATACTTCAACCTGTCGGATCCAAGTATCTAGCTTTTCAGGATTAGCATCTCCATTAAACATAGGTAAAGAAAATTTTACATCAAGCTTTAATAATGGTTTCTTAAAAGAGGCTTTATGGCTAGAATGATGAGAATGATGAGAATGTTTCGAGGAAGAACTAGAACTTGATGGTTAAGATGGAGGCTCAGGAGGGTCTCCTCCAGCCCCTTGGTTTACCGAAGCATCATCATCAACATGTGCTGCCTTTTTTTTCCCTTTCTTCTTCATCCTATTCTCATAGTCTCCATACATTCATTCAACCATTTCTAACATGCGATAAAAGACCATATGGAATTTTTTCTCCTGTTAATCATGCTTGTCTTCTTCTGCCATTTTCTTCCTTCGAGATGCACGACCAACTTTGGGATCGAAATCCTTAAGAGTTCCTTCACCCTGTTTATGCTTGGTGCTAGTAAGTATTCACACTCAACAATTCAAGTCAAAGACGACTGCTCTGATACCAACATGATCTAGAATCTTTTCATCGAGTGACTTATAAAGAATTGCATTAAATGAGCATAAATTAAAATGCACCATTAAAGAAGGAAATGATCAATAATGAAGAGACATAAGCATCGAATCTGAACACAAAAAACTTGATAACGAAGTTCATCCCTGGTGGACTATGTCTTCGGGTCCTACTCTCAAATGGGTAGGCCTTCTTATTAACTCAACAAAAGAATTTGGCAAAATACATAAGTATAAGTCATTCTGAAATCAAGCTGCAGAAGTTTTGCTTAGATCAGAAAACATAGAGCACCACTGAATTAATGGCATCGAATTACCCAAAAATGATTGTCTCCACGCCTCTATCCGACTCTGGCACTCCCAGGCCTAAGAAGAATTTTGTCTCAGTTTTTGTGCCCTGCAACCTGCAATAAATGTTGAATATTCTGCCTCAAACTACGTGCCCATCTGTACCCACGCACGCCCTCTTCCATCACTGGGTAGATGCATGTTTTAAGTAATAAGCATGACGTTTTTTACAATGTGGGGTCATTGGTTTGCTGGTTATGGCACATATATTAAGGCGTTATAAGGGGGGAGGTCCTGGGGTCAAGCCCGCGGGCCTCCCCTTTTGGCTTGACCGTTGAAATATATGTGTGTGTGTGTGTGTGTGTGTGTGTGTGTGTGTGTGTGTGTGTGACATCCATTCCGTTAACTTTGGTGAAGCTTCTAGCCAGTGGTCAGTTGCCAGATTTGGCGGGGTCCCGCTAGATTTGGCGAACCCGCCAAATCTTTACTTTTTTTTGAAATTTCGATCACAGGTTGTCATTAGGAATTTTCCCACTACCATGTGGCAACCCATGATTGGGCCACCTATTGGGCCACGTCAACCACTGTACCTTCAACTTGCCACATCAGTGCCACATCACTGTACCTTCAACTTGCCACATCAACACCACATCACTGTACATATTGACACTTCAGCTGCCAACTCAGCCTGCCACGTCACTATATGGACTTCCACATGGCACAATATTACTATTCCACCGAATGACCAAAAATTCCAAATACGAATGACACGTGGTATCCTTTGGTGTCGCCACATCACCATGTTGACGTCATGCTGACGTCATGCTGACATCAACATGACACATGTCACCTCCTGCACATGCCATGTACGATGTATGGATGCTGACATCATCTATATTGATGCTGATGTCAACAATATGGATGTTGACTCATCCCCTTGTTGATTAGGCTAGGTTGACCAAATTTTGACTGCGAATATCTTTCGATCCGTAACTCTATTTGATGAGCCGTTTGCGTCGTGAAAAATCTTGCGGCATGCTCTTTGCGATGATGTCATTTTCACTGAGTGTTGATAACTTTGATTTTTTTCCCTTTCTCTGTCTGCTGAGGCCATTCTGAGCATCCTGAGTTGCTTATGCGAGTTCTGAGTTGTTCTTAGTCTTCTTTGGATCCTTTTTGGATCACTGTCTCATATATAATTGAGGTGAAGGAGGCCCTTTAAGCATGCAATGGAGTGTGATGTAAAGCTTCTTATGAATGAAGTGTAGCCAACATATCTTTATTTTTTAGAGATAAGCTACCCCATTTTTCCATTTTGTGTTCTACAATGTTTTTCTATCTTATTCAGTAATAGAAGTTGGGTTTCACTGTATTTATGTGTTCTCTTCTATATTTTTGTGTATTTCATTGTTATATTTCGGTTATATTTATACCTTCATGTTGTTCTCAAAATAATCTGGATCACTTTGTGCTTGTAGATATCTGCTCATCTTTTCTGTATTGAGACTGTCTACTTCTTTTGTGGCTTTCTGGGAATCTATGGTAAACTTGTCTCTCACATTTCTCAATTCTGTCTCTAGTTGAATGACCTTGTTTTTGGCATTGTTGAGGGCGTTTTTTTTTTTTATCTCAAGGAAAGATGAGGCATTTAGCCCTGAAAATGCATGGAGCGCAGAGGCCGCTTGAACTGTGTTTTCTTTAGGGTTAGTCCCTAATTTCCATTATAATACCCTCCCTGCAAATGATTTAGACCTTGTGTATTATCCTCTTTTCATCTTGGTTGATCTCTTCTCGATACTTCTTGTCATGTTATCAAAATAGTAGTTTGCGATGGCTACTACAGAGCCCTCAAAATTCGAGGTTTGGGAGGAGAAAGAGGAATCTCCTAGAATAGTAATTATGGGAGCATATTCTTAAGGGGGTACATTCACATTGCCCAGATTGGGTGTTGATGGAGAACTAGGGGGTTGGCTTAAATTCTGCAATTGTTTCTACTTCAACAACTCGTCCACCTTATTCTTAGCTTCAACTTCATTAGCTACCTGTTTTTCCTCTACCTCGTTAGTTGATCTGTTGGCTTCTGCTTGATCAACCAGTCTCTTGGGTTCTACTTCAACAACCAATCTCTTGGCTTCCATATCATCAACCATTCTTTTGGATTTGGATTCTTCTTCTTTCTTCTTTTGGAGTGCATCTTGTTGCACCATGCGCTCATGTCCTTTTATACTCTTTGCCTCCTCATCTTGTCTTCTATGATAATTTGACTCAACTTGGAGCCTTTTTTGTTCTAATTTTTCCTCCTTCCTGGTTTTCTCCTGCTCTCTTGTGACGTTAGTGTCCTGCTCTTGCAGAAGCAATCTATGGAACTGGTTTAGAGTTTCCCTCTTGATGTATTCTTGTTCATGTTCAAGTTCCCTCTTGACAACATCATGGGGTAAGTTATGCAAAATTTCATCATAAGAGAGGATCCCTTTAAACTTGTCCTCTTCAAAATCGACCACATGGATGTTGGAATGGGTGAGACCAACAAATATGACATGGATAATTGCTATCTCATGAGGATCACGGCCTTTGGGATCTCCTAGGTATAGGATCAATTCTTGTAGGGCCTCTTCTTCTTTCCTTGCATGTTGGCCATTGGAAATAGTGTAACTTCCGATGTGGATAGAGAAAATTGGCCAAAGTTTCTTGCTGCTAATTTTCAATAGTGTAGTGACCCCTAACCCCATGGTTTGGTATGCAATCTCCCTCATAAAAAAATGGTATGGGACAAAGTAGGGTAAAATGTGTGGGGCTCTAGTGATTCCATACACCCTAATATATGAATAATATTTATAGAGAAACTGATCAACTACCCCTTTCATCCGATTCTTGTCTTAGAAGGAAATTATGTGTCTTTTGGAAACCAACCATAATAGAGTGCACAGGAGCTAGGAAGATATTGCATATGTCATAAAAGTGTTTTCTATAATTAATGCTCCATAACTCATAGCAATATACATGGATGGGGGGTTGGTTTCGGTCCCAGTTCCACCCCAGGTAAACAAATTGTATAGAGGAGAAGATGACATCAATCATGTAGGCCGACATATAAAAATAGGGTTTCTTCATACCTGGGATATTCTTCATGTCTAGACATATGTTGAAAGCTAGGATGTCTTCCCAATTGAATATTTTCCCTATCTTGATGGTGGTGTGTTCCAAAGGTATCCAATCGGTTTGAAAATGTGTGCTCTTTTCTTCTCCGTATAGTCAACAAAGCATTCCTACCAACATTTTGTAGGGTGTATTGAGCCTATGAGTGGGAACTAATTTCCAGCCTTTCTTGATGATCTCATCCTCGTCATCCCACCAATGTTTCATTTTCTTAGTTATTCCTTTGCTTTTTTGGGAAAACCGTTTTAAGAATGGTTCATTGAGAGAGCATGTGGAAGTGGGAAGATGAAATATCGATTCGATGTCTTCAGGTCTCAAGGATGCTACTCACTTCCCTTGTTGGCTCACTATGGTCACTATGGTTATATGAAATGTTTTGAAGCACCATTTCACTGCCTCTTTGTATGGGAAAAACGGTGGTCGAGCGACTACTAGATGGATGCCACTTAGGATATTCTGGTAAACTCCCAAATTCTTGTCATCCATGGGGAAATCTGTAGAATTGAAGATCTTGTAGATTTATTCATAACCAGGGCAATGGTCTTCATCAATGTGGTGATTAGTATCAGTCACCAACACTTCAACTGGTCGAGATGATGATTCCATACCTGCAACTGACTGGAAGTAAATCGATCCCTTCGGTATTTTGGGATTTTGGCTTGTCATGATTGATTATTAGTTGGTCTTGTATTACCACATTGAAACGAGTATCAATCCAATAAACATCACGTGTCAATTGTAACAATAAAACATTTAAAATAAAAATGGGCTACCTGTTGATTAAGTGGTGACAGTAACTGTGCAGTAATACTCAGTGAAAAATCAAGATAGAACAAATGTTTCACAAACTTATGGCATAGGATATGTTTGAAGAGGGGGTTTTATAGCTCTTAACACAAATTAAATAATCATAAATGCGCCATAACTCGGTTGTTTACGAGAATCGTTTCTAAATCTGGCCTCATTCCCTGTCATTAATGCTCATTAAGGGTGGCGGTTGCCTGAATTCGTGTATTAGAGGTGGAAAAATGTTGAGGTTCAAAATTACCATCATAAGATTCATGCATTTAGAGAGGGAAGGATCACATATTAATCTAAGCTCCAATGGGAGGGGTATCGAAAGCATATTCCCTTTTATTTAGAAAGGTGTGCCAATTTGATAAGTATGCAGTGTTGCAGGAAGGTGGGACCCATCAGAGTCATGGAGTCGGAGGTTGTTAGGGTGAGCTTCAAACTAAACCCCAAAGAAAGGGCATCGAAGGAATATTCCCTTTTCTAAAAAGGTGTGTCAAGCGTATTGTTTGGAGGAATTCATAGAAAATCCATTGGAGTTCATCCCTCGGAGTTCCATAGGATAAGGAAATGTTTGGATTCCGATGGACGCAATATCAAAAGAATATACCTTTATCCTAGAAGAATGTGCCAAACACATAAGTTGGATGGCTCAAAAAGGCTGTCAGAGTTAGAGTTTCATCGTTTGAAAGGATGAGGGACAAACTAGACTTCGACAAGGATGGTATTGAAGGAATATTCCTTCAATGCCTAGGGGTAGTGAAGAGTCCCAAAGTAAATAAAAGGTGATTTATTGAAGATTGATAAGGTCACACTGACTCTAGGGAATCGAGTACATGTCGAGTTTGAATCCATGGGATTCCACGTGAGGAGTAGAGTTGATGTGCTCAATCTATCAGAGTATGAGGGTCAGAGTTTTGTGTGGTGTGTGGAGTGAATTATTCCAATGAAGATGATTTTGACAGACCCATTTCCGATGAGAAGATCATAAAGGTTTATGTCGGAATAAAATATGGTGTAAGGCTTGTTCTGAATTAATCATGACTTAGGAAAAGGGTACAAGAGTGAGATGAATCATGCCGGCTAAGTAAAACTAGGGATCGGGTCCTTACTGTGAGGAAGAAGAACAATAAAATTGGGGAGGAGAGGTTGAAGAGTGTAGTACCAGAGGGACTATTTATGACTACGCCCAAAGGGCTTCCATTCACAATGAATGCATAAACTATGTAGGTGATATAAAACAAAAATTTCTTCAAGCTCATATCTCCTTAGTGAAGTAGGAATGCATGCCTTGTAGGAAAAAATTAAGAATAGGAAGAGGGGCCCATAAAAAAAATAAAATAAAATGGGTCATTGTGGGAGGTGAGCCACAAAAAATGGTGACTTATTGGGAAGAACCAATTATCTCTGAGTTCAAAATAGAGTGACTTCAATCAGATTAAAGAAAAAAATTACCTTTTAATAGTTCATTCAATATACAGATTGAGGACCCCGCATCTATTATCCTGAGGAAAAGATATAAGTAAATCTTGTTTCCAGTGATCTTCCACATAATTCGAGTGGGTGTTAATCGGTTTTTACTTCATACATCAACAATGAAACATTGAGAGTAACACCATAGAGGAATTCTTATCGACTATTATAGAACAGAGTGTTTTCCTCATCTCTTTTTCTCGGCATTGCTTCGCTCTGAGCGTGCATCTATATCCTGATGAAGATGCCTTGGTATCATACAAGCATGTCCCTGCTGCCAACGAGCGTCCATAGCCCCGACGGGTTTACTTGTACTTCCCACACTTTTATTAGCGGTTTCAACTTCCTTATGATTATGCTTTTCTACATTCACCTTTTAGATATACGATTTATGTATTGCTTTTGCAACATGGGTGAAGGTAAGTAGGAAGTAGAGTGATACGAGAGTTACTTTTATTTACCAGTCTTAGTCAATAGTTTATTCTCACAGGTCCATAAAAATGAATCACTGATGTGTTTTAGAATGAGTAAAATCAAGGGTAGAGTCACTGGAATTATGTAGAAGACATTGAATTTAGGACAGTTTGAAAAACTTGAGAGGAACACGTGCATGCCATGAGAGTGGTCACATAAATGAGGATGAAGAAATCAGAATGTACTAAATTTGAAGGTCATAAATTCTCTTTTGGCACATATTAACAAGTTCCTCTTTTCGGTACTATCATCATTTGTGAAGATAAACGTTGATCTTAGGACAAATCGACCACTTCAATATGGAAAGGCACTCACATAAAAAGGCACTTACACATGTCCAACAGTCTTGGGTCCCTGTTGTGAAGGAAAAGGCTGGTTCGTAGTAGCGAACAATAAGCTATTCTAGAATGAAAGGTGTAAAAAGAAAAGAAAAATTTAAGCAAAGGCATGGGAAAAAGAGAATTGGGAGAGAAGGGAAGGATGGTTGGACTGAAAAATAATAGAAAATGAAAAGAAGAAAACAAATAAAACCCTAATATGTACAAGGATACATCACCATCGATGATCAAGATAAGTATTTCTTGAAGATTTTGTTGTTGACAAGGAGCTCTTCCTCATTTCCCTATAATGTTCTAAGACTGAAAGTTTCAAGACCTATTTTCTGGTGGATTAGATACGGTGCTAACCACAATTTCTGGAATTTGGTGTGTTTTCCCTTAAGTTCATTAGATTTTTCCTATTTGAGGAAAAGGTCTCCCTCCTGAAAATATTTGTTACTCACAACTGATTTTTCAAACCATTTTTTGATTATTTCTTGATGGTGTGTGAGGTTCATCTTAGCTTTTTCCCTTTCTGCTTCAAGTTTTAACAACATGTTTAATCTCTCCTACATTATTGGGAAAGCCTCGTCTTGGGAAGATTGGGCCAATTGCAAGGCAGGTAGGAAAGTATGGGTAGGAACAATGGCTTCTTGTACATAGACCAGGAAGAAAGGGGAGTTACCAATGGATGAATTCAGAGCCACTCTGTCAGCCCACAAGGCGTTATGAAGAGTGAGGTGCCAATTTCTTTGATTATCGTTGACAATTTTCTTGATAATTTTAATAAGGTTCTTATTAGTCGAATTTTCCAAACCGTTCCCTTGTGGGTAGTAATTCACTGAATACTTAACCTTAATATTTCGTTCCAAAGCAAATTCAGTCAATTTAAGAGAAGAAAAATATTTGGCATTATCAAAGACTAATGAGTAAGGAATTCCAAACCTAGTGATGATATGGGATTCAAGGTACAAAGTCACATGATTTTCATTGATATCCTTTAAGGGGATTTCTTCTCTCCATTTGGTGAAATAGTTGGTAGCTATCAAGATGTATTTTTGCAGTTGGGAAGATTTGGGATTGATTTCTCTGATCTCATCCAACCCCCACTATTTAAAGAGGTGTTCAATAACTATACGCTGTAGGGGGAAGACAACTTTTTTTTCTCTCCTAGATGACATTTGGAACTGTTGGAATTTCCTTGCATATGCATGAGAATCTTTGAATAAAGTGGGCTAGTAGTAGTCAACTCTTAGGATTTTGTGAGCAGTGGTTTCTCCACTATAATGTCCACCAACCGTTCCATCATGAAATTCAGATAATACCCTTTCCGCATCCCTTGTTTCAAGACACCTCAGAAAAACACCATCATAATTTTTCCTACATATAATTCCTTGGATGATATGATATTGAGAGGACTTGAGTTTGAGGCCCCTTTTCTTCTTTGGATCAAGATAATTTGGGGTTGACCCATGAGTTAGGTAATATTTCATTTCGTAAAACCATTGGTCTGAGTTGACCGGGATGTAACAGATCTCTCTTGCATATAGTTCTTGATCCTGATATAGAGCATCTTCATGTGTTGCATCCGTCATCGATTCCACGGCCAATTTTCATAGCCCTCATCCTTTGATGATTTTTGCAGGCTTAATCTCCACGTTATATTTTTGTAGAGATATGATCCAATTAGCTCTCTTTTCTGCTAAGTCGTTCTGTACCAGTAGATTCCTAACATCAGGGTAAGGAACAATAACTTTGGTCTTAGATTTTAGCAATAATGGCCTGAAGTGTATGACATATTTAAATACAACATAGGCTTGTTTATCCACTTATGGGTAGTTCAACTCTACCTCTTGTAAGACAAAACTCATAAAAGCTACAGGTAATCCATCTCCTTCCTAGTTCTTTTGCGTTAAAAAAACCACAAATGTGATATTTGATGTGAAAGTGTAGAGAATGAACTCTCGACTAAAATATGGGCCTAACAATGCAGGAGCTTGTGCTATGTATATTTTGATTTCATCGAAAGATTCTTTTTTTTTAGATCCCCATTTGAATTCAACATTCTCCTTGATCATGTCTTGCATAGGTTTCACTGTTTCAGAAAAAACTGGGGACGAGTCATCTCACAAAATTTATACTTCCTAGGAATGATTGTATGGATTTCTTGTTGTGAGGGGGAGGGATCTTTGCAATTTCTTCAGTTCTTTCATGTTCAATTTTCATACCATGCTTGGAAACAATGAAGACTAGTATTTTTCCTTCATTGACAACAAAAAAAAATTTCTTAGGGTTGAGAGAGATTCCATACCTTCTGCACCTATTGAATACCTTCTTCAAATGAGTTTTATTGTCTTTTCTGTCCCTTGAAAAGATAGTAACATCATCAAGATACACCAAAACACATTTTCCAAGTAGACCCATTAAGGCAATGTCCATGGCCCTCTGGAATGTTGCTTTGGAATTGATGAGACCGAATGCCATCTTCTTGTAAGCATATGTTCCCCACTTGGTCCGAAAAGTTGTTTTTAGTTGATCATCATGGGCCACTAAAACTTGATTTTAACTAGAAAAACCATCTAAAAGGGAGAGCATCTCAAAGTCGAATACACACTGCAAGATTTGTTCCATTAGGGGAATTGGATAATTATCTTTCTTCGAGGCTCTGTTCAGATTCCTGAAATCAATACAAAGCCTTGTATCCCCATTCTTTTCCCTTATTGGCACTAATTTGGAGATCCACTATGTATGTCTGACTGGGAATATAATCTTGGCAACCAAAAACTTATTCAATTATGCCTTGACTTGAGGCTCGAGGCTAGGGTGCATCTTTCTCAGATTTTGTTGAAATGGTTTTGTCATAGGCTTCATGGGAATTATGTGTTGTATGATTTTGGTGTCACACATATTGAGATCCTAATAGGTCAAGGCAAAGATGTCTTTGTATTTCTGGAATAATTTGATGTAAGTCTGTTTTTCTTCAGGAGAATTTTGTTTTCCCAAATTAATGTTTTGAGGCCTTATATTTGTCCCCAAGTTCACCACTTCAAAACACATAGATGGACTGTTGGTTTTTCAATTGATGACTTTCTTGTTGTCTTGGAGATCATAGATTTTCTCCAATCTCACTACTTTCCTTGTGATACAGTTGGCGGAACTTTATAGGCTGTTTGATTGAGCTGGATAAATGGTATTTGTATTTACCATTTGGTCATGTTGGCCTTCATCTATAATATAGTATTTAAAAGTATCTTTGAGATGCAAGAAGATGATAAGTTGTTGGTCATCGTCAAATACTCTCCATTTAGCAACATTTTCGGAAATTGAACGCATGTACAAAAGTTTGATAGAGAAAGTGTCAAGAATCAATCCATCTTAGGGTATTAACCTAGACTCCACATTGGCCAACAAATCAATGTCACAGTTTAGTGAATGATGTACCGAACTAATATTAAATGCAGAAAAGTATTTGATTAGTTCCAAAACCTCAATTTGATAGTGTTTCAAATGACTTGAAAGACAATGAATAGTGTTCCTTACTTGTTTTATGATAATTTCAGAATCACCAAATACCAGGGATGATTTTAAGGATGAAAATTTATATTAAAATGTAGAAACCTGGGATAATCTTACTAGTCCTTAATTTGGAAAATGTAAAATGTTTGGCGATAGATTTGTAAAAATATTCAAATTTATAAGGATTTTATATAGTTTCTATTAAATTTTGACGATTTTTAAGGTAAAATAATTTTAGTCTATGGAATTTGGGTGAATCGTTTATAAAAAAAATGGAAATTGGCCAATCAGTTTTTGGGAAAAACATTGGAAAATTAGCCCATTTGCAAAATTTAGCCCCTAAAATCATCTATGCAAAATACCTTGATTTTCTCAGCTTTCAAATCTACCACCTTTCTTAATCCTTGCAACAAGGCCTCATATTCAGTAATATTATTGGTGAATGGGAATTCTAGTCTGCATGTGATTAATGCTTTTTTTTTTTTGTCAGATCTTTCAATATGAAACCAGCACCTGCACCTTCTAAAGATTTGGATCTGTAAAAAATAGTGTGCACATGTTAGGATCCCCTTTCTTTGTTGCAGTTTTTTATTTTAAGTTTTCATATTTTATTTTTGTTTTGGTAGGGTTAGTAGAGTTAACCAACAATTCTAATCTATCCCTAGAAACTATGTTAGGTTGTACATCAGAGGAATTGTTAGTATAATCTATTATATTACAGTTGGGATCAACAATCTGGATGCAATGAAGGATTTCAGATTGTGTATCAGATTCCGCAAGAGATGATGTTTTAGCTGTAAAATTCCGCAAAAAAGTTTCATATGAATAATTACCCAAAATTGAGTTATTAAACATTACTGGTTCATTTGGGTCATTCAGGTCAGTAACAACATGTTTCATATACCTTTCCATGTCAATCCTGATATGATTCATTTTACCATTATAAGGGATCCATAAATGAGACAAATCAGTAGCAAAGTATCCATTTAACATAGCTGACCAATCTCGACTCAAAAGCATACCATAGTTGTCAGGTATGTCTACTACTATTATATCTATAGTTTGATGAACTTTTGGATTAGCAAACATCTAGATCAATACTTTTTTCAATTCCCTAATAACTTTAAATTTGGTTTTGTCTAACTGAATAATCTGAATGTTAGATGGTTCAGGTTTGACATTAATCTTCTCACAGACCTTTAGGGGCATGACATTAGATGAGGATCCTGAGTCTACCATGAAATTATGGACATTCTTTTTGAATATTTCAAAAGTAATGAGGAAAGGAGCGGTGGTAGATATGGATCTTTAACCAGTTAGGGACACATTAGTCGCTACTTGACTTTTATATGGAGTGTTAATGTTAGATGAAATTATTTTGGTTGTTCCCTTCTTTGTTCTAGCGTTAAATTCCTTTGTGCCAGAAGAAGTTTTCCCTTGAAGAGTTTTAATAAAATTTTCTCGAATTTGTGGAATCTTCATAAGCTCAAATAGGGAAATGTTATCTTTTTTCTTCTTTAGATCTTCCAGGAAATCACATTCCAACCTGGCCAAGGGTGTAGATGAAATATTGGGTTTTGGTGTTTGATCAATCATTTTAGGGTTGGAAGATGTGGTCTTGGAGGAATTGGGAGTAGTATTGGTTGGAGAAGATGATTGTTTGGTAATGGGTGTGGTGGGAGAAGTAGGATTAGTGGTACTGTGGGTGGCCTCAGAAGCCTTCTTGCTAGCACTCCTAGTCGTAACAACGTTTTGTGACATGTGTACCTATTCATCTTCTTCCTCATCCCCACCATAAGAAATATTCCAAAATGAATTTAACTGGTGTTCCGCAGGCTCATGAGATTCCTGAGGTTGTTCTCGTTGTTCCTGACTTTCTTCTCCTTCTTCATCAACTTCAGTCATATTCTTTGTTTCCCAGGTTTGGAAAGCCTGGAAAATATCTTCCATGTTATTTCCTTCCATATGAGAAGGGGTTTTTTTGTTGGTTGGTGGCATGTTTTTATCTTTCTTTGGGGGGGGGGAGAACCTAAGATTTTTTTTTTTTTTTTTTTTTTNTCTGGTTAGAGATTTCTTCCCCACCACCTTTTTTCAAGTCTATTAGATCGTTTGATATATTATTGATGATCCTCTAAAGATATTTCATATCCATTGAATCATAAGGCTTCTTATCTTCACTAGGTTTAGATACAGACATTTTACCCTTACCTTTGTCTTTAGAGAGATTATAGTTAGAACTTCCTTTTAAAATCATCATATTATTCTCAAACTTAAGGGCCTCTTGGAAGGATTCTTCTAGAGTGCCTTTCTCATAGTTTTTTACATACATGGCCATGGGAATAGGTAAATAGGAGGTGTAGAATTCAATAGTTACATATTCAACGCATTTTGAGGAACATTGGATTTGTTTTAACAGAGTAAGGAAACATTGATTGTAATCAGTACCAGATTCTTTCAAATCCATCTTGACTCTCAAGAGTTCTAGAACCCAAGTGGCTGGTGTTTTGTTTTCCCCAAACTTCCTGAGAAAAGTGGTTTCAAAGGTTCTCCAATTTGTAATGGAGGCTTCTTCTAGAGAAAAATACCAGGTTGAAGCTTTCTCTTCAAATGTAATGGGAAACAAACGGTAGAAGACGTCTTCATGTTGAATGCTTTGTAACCTAATATCCAATAGGAATTTCTTCACATGTTCTGCAACTGAATCTTTTTTTTCAGGGTCGAATTTTGGTAGGAACTTCTCAAGGTGTCTAGGCATGTCATGTTGGATCCCTGGTACAACAACTACATCGGATAACAACCAGGGCTGGTAAGGAGGTGGATTTTGGTTTTTATTTTCTCCAGCCATGTTTGGGGGTTGATACACGATAATCTAATATGGGTTATTTTTGGGTTCTCTCTCAGAATCATCTCTTTCTTCAGAGTTTTCCTCTGACTCATCTCTTGGAGTTTAATGGGGTGACTCAAGAGGTGAGGGTGCTCTACCTCTTGCTCCATCGGATGAAAAATATTATTCAAGGTCAAATTTGGAGGTCTTGGGAAAATTAGAAGTGTCTTCATGAACGTGATATACATGGGTTCTAATCGAATGGTTTTCTTGATAAGAGTTTGGGTTAGTGAAATAAGGGTCTGTATGTCGAAGGTCTTCCTGATTTTTAGGAAGAGATTAGTCTAAGGGTAGCTTTATGGTCTTCCTGCAAAGTTTGCTGGTCAAGGCATGGTTGGTTCGTTCAGTTGAGTGTCTAACTATGGCATCAATATCCGAGATTGTTAGGATATGAGGTTTTGGGGAAGAAAAGGTAAGCTCGGGAAGAGTGGAAGTGCGATGAGTGTTGGCTTGAGATGGTGTGTTCACAACATAATCTATAGGAAGGACAATGTGTTTGGAGTGAACCTAGTTGGAATCACTTTACGAGGAAATGATTACTTGCGGGATAAGAAATAAGGAGTTGAGATTCTATTTGCAGTCATTCAGTTCTGTGGCCCTCCTTCTAGCACCATTTATGTTGACGGGTTAGAATGACTGGTTCATCAGATGAGGGAAAATGCCTGATGGCATGTGACAATTAGACCCACTCTCGTTTGGAATAGTGTTTTCAACCATATTTTGGCCTGGTTACCAGTCTAAATAATATACTCACTAAATATGAATCTAAGAACCGAAGATTCTTAGCTGAATTAAAAAAATAAAAATTCTAACTAACTAATTTTAAGCTAAGATGAATTATCACAATTCTAAGATGCAGTCTTTATTTAATTCTAAGCTAACCTATCTTGATCAAAAGAAAAATAACAATGATGAATACAGTGAAATATTTATATTACTTGCATAGAACAAATTCATAATACAGGTAACATGAAAGTTCAACAACATGACTGTTTAGAATCAAGTAATTTATTAGTTAACTGCCTCATATTGTTTCTTTACTCGCTTTGAAAATCATGGTAACTGTGAATAATGAAAACATTAATTCAGAAATAATTCATAAATCAACATTCACATGCTACAATAATAGAAATGCATAAATTTAATAATCACATTCATACATATCGACACCATAATCTTCAACAAAACAATGTTTTCAGGTTCAAATGAACTTGCAGTAAAAATATTGTCTTACTACATTCCAAAACCAAAAGCCCCTTCTCATGGGTAATCCTCCCTTTTGTAATGAGGAGTGAATTTTTAAATCATCATCTTTGCAATCATGAAATTAGGGAAATTTTACGAATAGACTCTTCATRTTTTGAATCTAAAAATGAGACTACAATAACTGAAGAATGAAACATCTAGGAGAAGTTGTGAAAATTGTAATCATGAACTATCCTCTCCCTGTATCTGATCCTGATATTATTTTCAGAGGGAATGATCCCTGATTATGTTTTTGAGTCTTCCCGATTGTAATCTCTCCARGACTAATTCTTTGTTGCAAAATTTGGTGGATACTTCTTGGTGTAACTGCTTTGTTGCGTTATTAAAAAAGAATTGGATTTTATGGGTGAGCCGAGCGGGTCTCAATAAATATTCTTCAATTGATTCCTTATCAAATTGATGCATCTTACAAATGTTTGTCTGGCTATTTTTCTTGTGTTCCTCTATTCTTCTGTTGACAGATGTTGCTTCGTCGATGGACAACATTGGACACATTCCTGCTTCTTTCACGAGGTTGCTTGAACTACTCCATAAATTTGCGCAAGTGTCATCTTCTTTCTTTTGTGTGACCCCTGCACTCAAGAAGAGGGGTTTGCAGGTGTTAAAGAGCATATGGAATCTAAGTTTTTCCCTATTGGAATACACTAGCAGCGTGGTAGGGGGATATTTTCACATATCCTACCAACTAAGCATTTCCTCCAAGGATTCCCTTACTTCCTGATGCATTTCTTGATTTTCTACCAATGTGATATGTATCCTGAGTTGTTCCTCTCGGTCATCCCATATTCTATTAAGTAACTCGAGGAGTTCTTTCTTTACTGCTGCAATTTCTTCACTCAATACTAATGCATGTTCCTTGATATATTCTACATTACATGTTGATGCCATGGTCTCTTCTATGGTTGCCTTAAGTTTTTGATTTTCTTCTTCTAACTCATTATTATGGGCATCCCATTGGATTTTCATCATTTTCTCGAATTTTTCATTCATTTGGTCTCATTGTACTTGCATATATCTATTCATATTTTCTATATTGAGATTGTCCACTGCTTTTTGTGACTTTTTGGGAAAATATGGTAAACTTGTCTCTCACGTTTATCAATTTTGTCTCGAGTTGAATGACCCTATTTTTGGCAGTGTTGAGGGTGCTGGTTACCTCAAGGAAAGATGAGGCATTTAGCCCTGCAAAAACATGGAGCACAGAGGCTGCTTGAACCGTGTTTTCTTCAAGGTCAGGCCCTGCTTTCCATTATACTATCCTCCTTGTAGACGATTTAGACCTCATGTCTTCTCCTCTTTTCCTCTTGGATGATCTCTTCTCGACACTTCTTGTCCTGTTATCAAAATAGTAATCCCTGATGGTTACTACAAAGCCCTCAAAATTAAGGGTTTGGGAGGAGAAAGAGGAATATCTTGGAATAGTACTTATGGGAGTTTATTCTTGACAGGGTACATTCATGATTCCCATATTGGGTGTTGATGAATAGCTAGGGGTATGAATTAATTAATGCAATTATTGTTGCTTCAACAACTCACATGCCTTCTTCTTAGCTTCAACTTCATTAGCTACCTATTTTGCCTTTGACTCATCAACTGATCTATTGGATTCTGCTTCATCATCCAGTCTCTTGGCTTCTGCTTCATCAACTAATATCTTGGCTTCCATATCATCAACCGATTTTTTGGCTTTAGCTTCTTCTTCTTTCTTCTTTTGGAACGCAACCTATTGCGCCATGTGATCATGCTATTTTCTAATTTTTTCCTCCTCATCTTGTCTTCTCTAATAATCCTTCTCAACTTGGAGTCTTTTTTGTTCTAATTTTTCCTCCTTCCTGGTTTTCTCCTACTCTCTAGTTGTTACACATTATTTTGGTCACCTCAGTGATCAACTAACAACATGTTCTCATGTTACCTGAAAATATTAAAAGATACTTTCTCCATGAGAAAAGTGGTTTGCTTTTCCTCTTTCAAAAACCTTAACAAGGAAGGTCGTCACACCCTGCTGTATGCATGGGGTGTGACGCTTCCTGATCGTCACACTCTACACTAAAAATGGACTGCGACATCATCGCATGCTGCCTGTAGATAGGGTGCGATGATTCTTAAGCAAAGGAAAAGTCAAATTTCACGAATGTTCTAGAAGGGTATCTTCTAGAAGATGAGGTGGCCTCCGATTAGTTTTGATATTACTCATTTATATGATTTAGTGGGATGATCCTAATCTCCTCATCCATCTCTCTTTCACACTATATAAAGAGGTATCTCTCATGGAAAAGGATAAGGTTGAATAGGATAAGGCTTGCATATGCATGAAGATTTCTACTACAAATTATGCTTGTGAGCTTTGCTTTAGTTCTCTAAGTCAGATTGTGGATCTTCTTCATCAAATGCATTGGAGAAAAAGTGTGAGTGTTGGAGAAAAGAGCCATTGAAAGGGGACCTTGTAACATCAAGGCATGGGTTGTATTCTACACTTTACATTTAATATAATGCAGCAATACATTTCTTCCCTATAAAATGTATCTTAACTTTTATTGTATAACTCCTTGATCTTATACATAGAATTCATTGGAATATATATATATATATATATATATATATATATCTTTGTTCTCTCTCCCTTTCTTGGTTTGTGCTTCTTAGAATAGGTTCACCATCCCACAAACTCAAAGAAGGAGCTACAAGGACGACACTAGCAAGGATCAAGCGTCATTTAAAAGTTATGTCACTTGTACCTCTCTAAACTAGTTTCTATGACAATGAAGTTTAAGGTGAAGTGTGTATCCTGTCTTGTTTTGTTCTAGCTTCCTGTGGAAGTTAGGGAGATATGTTTGTGTCTGCACTTACCGATTAGTCGGATAAAAAAATTGGTGAACATACTGGGGATACAATTTTTTTTTTTTTTTTTTTGCCTCTTATTTGATTTTAGCCTACCTTATTTTGGTTAAATTCATTCTCTGAGTTTGTGGGTGATCCATCTTGACTCCCTGGGTCTGAAGATTCTATGGGAAATTTTGTCTTTCTTCCCATTTTTCTTTATTTTTAGAGATCACTGCACTATACTCTTTGGACAACCTGTGATGATCCTCCGACTTCGCACTCTACTGGTGCAAACCAGTGCGATGACATTGCACTATAACCTCTTTCCATCCTGCGACGATCCTAGATCGTTGCACTATGCTCCTCTACAACTTGCGACAATTCCTGTAGGAATTGTTGGGTGATAGCCATTTTTATTTTCTCTACCCAGTTTTGCCTCTACTACCTGGGATGAAATTCTGACACTAGTGAATGATTGATTTATAACTTTGAAGCCTACATTTGATTGATTTTCGGAAATTGAAAGTCTTCTTTGTAAACTTTGCAAGTTTTTTTTTTGTTTCTTGTCACAAGGATATAATCTCGAGATCTTGGTCCTAAGTGCTTGTTTGACAAGGAATCTTTGATTTATTTGTAGTTTTGGATTGTTTCTATTTTTTGGATTTCTAATTGATTGAGAGACAATTTTTGTTTGTATTTGACAAATGGTTTTCTTATCATTTCATTTTTGTCTACATTGTGAGTTTGATTTGGGAATAGTGTTGAGAATGTGCTAGTTTTCTTGGACTATGTTTTTTTTTCTTCATTACATCTCTGATTTGATTTGAGAAAGAAAGAACTAAAGTCATTCTTCTTTATAGTAGTCTTTACAAGAAAATTTTTACATTAAAATATTTGTAAAAAGAGAAAGATTGGAAACTTTAGTATCTTTTGATTATTTGGAATCCTTTTCATTAAAAATTGAGAAATTGTGTGTTGTCGATTTTGTATTCCAAAAAGAGACACCTTCTCCCTACTGTAATTAGAGTTCATTGAATTAAATGATTTCATATCATATCTTATTGCATTTTATTGGTTCAAGGTTAAATACATCATCAATTTCATTTCTGTTTCCCTTTTGAGTAAGCAACAACCTTTAAAATACAACACGATTTTAAAATTTATTAGAAAATTTTATTTTCTGTAACTTCTCTACACCAACATTAGCTAGGATAATGCTTTGGAATAGGTTGTAAGGCACACTCTCCAAAGCATCAAAACACACAATAATATCTTGTGATAGGGAGAGTACAAATCCACTTACTACATTTTGTCCTAGGAATCCCTTCTAACACAAGGGTCAATCATGAGGTCGCATTAGGACTGGCATAGTTACTCACCTTGCTTTATTGGTCTTAGTGTAAAGATTTCCCGTATTATTGGGGGTCACTTGAGAATAAAGTCATGTGGGGACCTTCTCGAGTTCATTTCAGGCTTAGATACCCTGCCTTTGTGCATGGATCAGACTATCGACTGTTTCCCCAGGCATCATTGTCGTAATTGGTAACCTTAGTGGCCTATATCTTTAGGGTCTTTACACGAGGTGCTGTGGAGGGTCAGGTCTTCACGGTACCTGGAATCGCCGTTGGCCAAACTCACTTGAGCTCCTTGGAGGGTATACCCACAATTATGTGTGGGATCTTGCACCAGGGTGTAAGTCCATTAAGCAGGTCGTCAACGTAACTTTTATACCCACTTTATCCCAGCCCCTTCTTGTCTTGATTTCACGACGTTGGATTTCATCACCAACTAGTGACTTCAAAATATAAAGGTTCTTTTGTGTGTTTGATTTCTAGATTTTATTAGTGAGTGTTGTTTGTTTCTCTAGTTGGCCATATATTTATTTCATTATTTATTTGGTGCGGCCAACATCGGCCCTCGTCGTTCATGTAGGATGCAAGGGTTACCTCCGGAAGATCCATAAGATTACGTTCCTTTTCTTCCTAAATCACCAGAGGGTTCTCCTGAAGGAGCAGTTAATAACGACATAGCCTCTGAGAATGTAAGTTCTACTCCATTGGAGGAATCAATACTTCCCTTAAATCCGTTATTGAGTGTTGTACAATATCCACATTTGCTCTGAATAAATTCACCAGGAGACGTTGTTGTTGAAGAATATATTGGAATACCTACTGGACCTCACGCAGAATCTGGTGTAGACGATCCACTTTTTCAGAGTGATTTGTTTAGAACTCCAGTTCATACTGTTGGAATTTTTAATCCTAGCTCCATCCCTGTCTGTTCTTTTTGGAGGACTTCTTTGGAACATGATATTTTTGATAAACTAGGAATGAGTCCTAATCAACCTATAACATCACATATGCCTGTGACTTCTATTGCTTATACAATACCTTTAGATCATTTTACTGGAACACCACTAAGGTATTGTGACTTTTGGAAGATGATATTTTTGACTTCTATTGCTTATACAATACCTTTAGATCTCCAGCTCGCTAACTCTACCATGGTCCCACACAGTACGTCTGTTTCTGCCAGAAATATGGTGGTCACTCAACCTCCTATTGGAACACCACTTACGCTTAGATAAAATTTGCCACTTCCACCTGGGTATAATTCTTTGAATAC